>JAHBCN010027610.1:0-10023 GCA_019359885.1 Listronotus oregonensis | reverse complement strand
TAAAAAAAATTTTATTGAAATATTTAAAAGTTTGCTAAATGCCTATCTGTTTTGTTAGAAACCAAAGTTACTGTGCTATTTAAAGTTTTTCACTCACGAAAAGTGGGGGAATTTTTTTGTTTTTCTTTCCACTAAAGTTTTTTATAAACACTAACACGTCTATTTAGTCCTTTTTTTAATAGGATTTTCAAGGAAATTTAATGAGTAAAATTTAAATTCGATTAATTATAAAGAATTCACCAAAAGTTAATTAATTTTAAAAGCAAAGACAATTTAAAAAAGGGAAATTTTTAATTTTACTTTTTTAAAAAAATTGAGTTATACCTCTAGATAACTGGCTTTATTTCCCAAATCAGTGAAAAGGGAGAAAAATTAAAATAAATTCCCAATTTAAAAAATGAAAATCACTCAAAATAATTAAAAAAAAAAACCAAAAACGTAAGTTTTAAACCCCGAATAAAACCAGGATTCTGAAAACCGTTAAAAGTTTGGCAAAAGTGAGGTTTATATAAAAATGAAAATTTTGTTTCCCAATTTTCAAAAATATAAATTGTTTTTTTTTACATTTAAAAATTAACACTTATAATCTAGTAGTAAGGGCCCCCAACCTAAAGGGACCCCCGGGGGGGCCCCAAGGCCCCCTCCGAACCCCTTTTTAGGCTCCCAACCACCCCCGCTTCCTTTTGGCTGAGCAACCCACTACGTGTTTGCCATGTTGGCTATCACTTTTGTTTGGGGTTTTAATTTTTTGGCTTAGCCGGGGAACTGGCTTAAGGGAGTGGGGTTAAGAAGTGACTGAGAAGCGGGGCCCCCCGGCCCCAGTGACTGGGACAACCAGAAATCGGTTTTTAAAATGGCTAGGCCGAGGGCCCCGGGTGGGTGGACCCGGGTCCTTCCTGTAGGTACCGGGTAACCATCCAAGGGGAAAAAATTTGGGTCCAAAATTTAATTTTTTGGGGTTTTTTGGGGGCCCTTTTTGGAGAGCTGGATCATACCCAGATGGTCCGGGGATCAGAGGGTTGGATGGTTTTCAGCTATGAGGTAGTTTTTTTGGCTTTTTTAAAAAAAGAAAAAAGGGGATTCCCCAAATTTCTTGAATTTGCATTTTTGGGGCGTAAAACCCCGGGGACGTTGGCCGCATTTTGTACAGGGGGGTTTTAAAAAAAGGGTGAGTCTTGAGATGTAACTTTTGCCGTTTTCCCCCAGGCTGGAGGCATAAGACATACTTGGACGAAGGTTTTGTTTTTTACCGAAGAAGTTTATTTCTGTAGTTAGCGGGTTTTTTCCCCCTGGTGTAGGAGTGGTAGTAGTTGGGGAAGGGGCCGGGGCCCATCTGTGCTTTTTCGAGTGCGGCTTAAAGGGGATTTTGAGAACCGAATGACCTGAGGTACTTGACAGTGGGGGTTCCGGGGGAATGGGCGTGGTTGTTTAGGATGGGGGTTCCCGGGCGTATGTTTTCGCGATAAAAAAAGAATCGTTGGGGTTTTTTTGGGGTTGATTTTAATCTTCCAAGAATTGCAAATTTTCGGGAGATTTTTGTCCCCTTTTTGAAGTCGGCGAGTGACTAAAGGGGGTTTTGGGAGCGTAATGATGGAGTGTCGTCGGCATATAATGCCGTTTTTTTGGGATTCGAGGCAGGAACCCGGTGTATAAACACTAAACAAGTGGGGCAAGCACGGCGCCCTGCGGTACGCCGGCTTCGTGTTGGGGGTGTGGGGGCCCCGGGTTGATTTGGAATTTGCCTGTTTTTCAAAAAAAATTTAACCCCCTTTAATAAAAAGGTGGATAAAAGGGGAAAACAGCTTGAATAACAGTCCATTTGCCAAACCCGGGGGGCCCTTTTTTCAACATCGAATAAAAGAAAAACGCCCCGTCGCTTCTCTTCTTTCCCCGGCCCCCTCGGTAGTGAGCTCAACAAGTCAAGAACTTGTTGTTCAGCACTGTGTTTGGAAGGAAACCGGGGTAGTGTTGGGGATGATTGGGGAGTTCCTCAGTGTGTTGAATAAATCTTTAAAAGAATTACCTTTTTTCCACCACCTTCGCAACAGAGCTTGTTAGGCTAATGTTTCTTGGTTTTGGGGAGGAAACGTGGGGTCTTTCCCAGGCTTGGGAATCATAAAAAAAAAGGAATGCCTCCATCTGGGGGAAATAACCAAGTCGAAGTATCGCATTTGGTGGGGTTGGTTATGGAATTAAACCTTTTTGGGGAAAATTTTAAGAACTCTGTTGGAAAAAACCATCAGGACCAGGGGCAAACCCCCCCCAAGTTCCCCTGAATTTGGGGTTTTCTATCGGGGAAGCCGGTAGAAACGGGGGTCGAGGTTATTTGGGGGGGCTAGAAGTCTTTGGGGATGTTGTCCACAGCCTCATCGTGGTCTTCATCAATGTCTGGAGGTTCATAGACCGGTTTTCCCCCCTTTAAAAAGTCAGCGAAGACCTCACCTTTTTCCCCATCCGTATAAACTAGGCCGCGAGTCCCATGAAAAAGGCTTGGGGGTTTTTTGGGGGTTCCCCCAGAGCCTTAGACATCTTCCATAAGGAGTTGTCTTCGGGCTCAAGGGTTCTAACAAGGTTGTTCCATTTGGCAGCATGAAACTCATGAAGAAGGTCTTTTTGTTTTTCTGCATAGCTCTTTTTTATGCCCCGATGGGGGGGAAAAGGGGTCATTTAGAGGCGTCTAGCTCGGTTGCGGTTGTTGAGGGGGGTTGAATATGAGCAGGATACTGAGTGTGGGTGGGCTCTGAGAGGAGGGGGGTTGAAAAAGTGCAACTTTGAATGGCTGTTTTCATTTCAGTTTCTAGGCTTAGAACCGCACTGTCGATGTCGGCAAGGGTTTTAGGGGTTTTAGAGTGATGGTACCTTTTTTTGGGTACGTGGTGGGGGGGGTATTTTTATTCTAGTGAAAAACGGGTTTACTTGTGACTGTATCACAGAAGTAAGGGTTAGCAGAACAGGGTTAGGGGTTTAGGGGGCCTTCATCTAGGGTGGAGATATAAAAAGTTAAAAGCAATATTTTTGGATTGAAAAAGTCTATGACATCAGGAAGGTAGCCGTCTTGGGGGAGGGATAAAAAAAATTTGGGCTGGACCGGGGGAAGATGGAGCCCCAGTGTCTAGGGCAAAATTTGGGTGTCGTCTGCCTGAAGCATTCGTCACCCCCTATTTTAAGACTTTTTGGGAGATCACCCCAAAAGGATGCAGTTTTTGTTATCAGGCAGGGGAAAACGGGATGTCATTTTCAGACATAAACCTTTTGGGGGGCCCTTTAAACAGAGGCACCATGATAGTGCCATGGTATTTAGTGATGATGGGCGGCCAGAATTTTTTTTTAAAAGGTTTTGGATCCATTTTTTAAAACGTAGGGGGGCAAAAAACTTTTTTTACAAGAATTGCTGTTGAAAGGGGTGAATGTTTTTTTTTAGGGGTCACAAGATAATCTCTGAAGGAGACACGGTGATTTGGGGGGAAAATTGGTTTTGGATTGTCGCTACATCTATCTCATAGGGGGAAAAAGTTTCCAACTCATGTTTATTTTGGATGATGCCATTGATATTCCATGAAAGGATATTAAGATTAACTGGGCGAATTTTGTTGTCCATAAAAAGACTCCAAAGACAAGGGACAGGGAAAAAGAAAGAGGGAGGGAGTTTACTGAGCATTCAGGGCGTCAAATTTCGCCTCGAAGGCAGCCAGTCGGTCCATGAGGGCCTGAAACTGACCTTGTGAGACAGAAACTTGGGTAGGAGTTGTTTTAGGGGCAACCTTCTGAGCGTAGGATACGCTCTGGGCCAGGGTGGATTGCTTGGGTTGAGCAGTGCTTTTAGGTAGTCTGGGGAATTTTGGACATCCCCTGTAGTTTGCAGCATGAGGCTGATTGCAGTTGGCGCACGTCGCCGGGGTATCTTTTTGTTTCTTGCACTCCATTTGAGAGGTGCTCGGCACCGCATTTCACGCAGCGGGCCTGTCCATGACAGAAGTTTTAGTGTGCCAGAATCCCTGGCATTTGTGGCACTGTGGAACCTCAGGTTTTTTGTTAAGAGGTTCCACCTTAACGCTGATGTATTGTAGCCGTTTGATTGAAAAGATGGTTTCTTCTGTTTTTGGGAATCGTGCTTTTACCATCGGGATGGCCTTGGATGGCCCGACATCATGCGAGTTACTCCTCCGGGTGAAAACCAAGCTCTGTTAGCTCTTCGGAGATTTCTCTATTGTGCATGAGACGGGGACTCCTCTAAACACTACATTTAGAGGTTTGTCCGTCTCATGGCAGAAGGAATGGTATTTTATGGAGTTTGTCAGAAAGCTGCCGCTTTTCTGAAGTCATCGGAGGTAACAGGACAAACACGAATTCCTTGCTTAGTTAAGGTGGCTTTTGTAAAATTATACTCTGGCTTTGAATGCCTTTGAGATGGCAGACCATTTGTCATGGTCATGGATCACTACTGGGGGAGGAGATTGTAACTTGGGCGGTGCTGTGGTGGCTGTAGGAGCAAAAGAGCTGCCTGCAGTAGAGCTGCCTGCAGCAGAATTTGATTTTGTCTTGTTCTTTAGTCAATCTGAAGTCACGGAGGGCTCCAGTTTGGGACAAGGTCTTAGGGGCAACACGCTTGGGAAACCGTGTTATCCTGAGGGGTTGGATGTGATTTCTTCCCACGGGGCTTTTGCTTTTAACAGGTTGAAAACCTGCATCTGCCTCAGTATCCATGATATTTTCTATCTCGGCTGAGACAGAGAACGTTTTTGGTCCCTGGATTGGGCAAATTGGGGACTTACAGGGCGAGTGGGTTGAGAAGAGGCCATCCTGTTGACGGTCCTCTGGAGACCCACTATCGTCCATTGGCCTTCGCCAGCTCTGCACGAAGTGCAGCTAGCTCAGCCAGAGTGTTTTGTTTTGTTCTTGGAGAAAACACACATATTTTCAGGGGTATCCATTTTAAAAACAGGGGGTCAGGGTCGCTGAAATAAACACTTTACCCTTCTTTACCTAGTGGCTCAGGCCAAGCCGACTCAAACGATCACAGCCCTTGTGTGAGGGCACCACGGTTAGGATCCCCAGAGGGGTCACCTGCCGTGCCTTGTTTGCAACCTTAAGAGACGTGAATGGGCTTAACTGCACTGCTAACTGAAATAAATTGTAAACCAGGTTGATTAGTAAATTATAATCGGATTTCATAAAAGCCGGGTGTTCTTGGAAAGAACAACCACGTCTATACTCAATCCACTACTGTACACCGCGTCGCTCGGATCTGGGATCACTTGGCGCACATCTGTTTAACTTCAGGTACGGAGGTCTCAAGACTTCCGGCCCTTACGGGTTTTATGACACTTGACCACTCGAGTACTGACCGGCACGTCTTTACTCAACGAAAGTCGAAGAACGAATGTCTTATAATCTAAAATTATTATTAAAGTTAAAATGAGCTCAGAATGGCTAATTGCAAAAAAATAAAAATTAACAAATGCTGATATGTCTTATTAAAGACTTACAATATTATTAAAAATATAAAAATAAGAAAAATGAGGTTTTTCTTATAAGTTTTAAATTTGGAAAAATATTTACAAGAAAAAGTCCAATCAGGTAAAAATGTCTATACAAAAAGCTATCGGAGCTATCGGACTTAGCGCGGCTTTTAATTTTGCACAAAAACTAAATCATCTAATTTGTATGAAAAGTCTAATTAGGAAAAGTGCCGGTGCGTGCGGGCCGGATCTTGACTGAGAATCAGGAGCAAATCACTTGACATTGATTTAATCAGAAATTACCTTTAGCGTTTTTCTATAAGTTTTAGAGATCTATCCCAAACTATTCTCCCGGACTGACCAACAATTATGGACCAGCTGGATTTCGTAGGGGCTCGGAAAACTTTAACGGATTTTTAAGAAGGAAAGCTTTTACCTTTGGAACGATTGAGCACAATCCCAGTTCCTGAGTACGGTCGTAGGCAGATCACGTACTCCGCGGACTTTCCTGTACCTCTTAATTTACCGGTAAAAAACGCATCGCGATAATGTTCTGAATGTCTCCACTTCTTCAGGAAAGGAAATTCCGTCAAATACCAACTGGCTTTTGGAACGGAATGGCCAATCCACAAGTACTGATCCCCTTTTTCACCTAGTTAGTGTATCGTCTAGGGTATATTATAGGCAATGCAGTAGGCGCACCGATCAACCTGAGGTCTAACTTCGGACGTTAGAGGGCTGAGAGACTCTCTGTTCAACTATCTTCATGAATCTCTTAACTTCTGCCTAAAACCCTGTCATTATATTTGTTTTAGCAATTTCTAACTGCGTAATAGATCCTTTCGACCAATCACGAGCCTTTGTACCCGCCCTGATTCTTGATTTTCGAAAGGCTTTGTTCTAATAGCAAATTTAGAAGATTTTTTATAGATACGCGACCCTTAATTTTCGAATTAATCGCGAACCCATTAATGAAAAATCGCGTACCATGTCTTGAATTTCGCGTTTTGTTATTCCCTAAACTGTAAATCCACCCCTGAGAAAATCCCATTAAGAATTTAAATTTCCCAACGGCTTTTCGCGAAGGAGGGTGATTTTCGGGATTTTTTACCCGTGTATTTACATGATTAAAACTTTATTATAAGCCCTAGCAAGTTAAAGTAAGCTTTAAAATATCCCGGTTTACTAGGGCTATCTTAATATAAAAAGAAAAAGAAAATCGATTCCTTATTTTTCCTGCAATAAGTGAATTTCCAACATGAATACCCTCGTTTTGATAATTCTAAATTCAGGCGCGCTGAAAACTATCCGACGGCGAAAGAATCATGGGCACGCCCCTTTAAGAATTACGCAAAGCTTTAGGGTTACAAACTTAAAAGCTTAATTTATGAATTATTTGATAAGATATATTATTTATTGTTAGTTTTAATTGTTTATATGATGAATGGTTATGTTTTAATAATCCGGGGGTTAGAAAAAATAAAATATAAGGGAGAGTTGGGGAATGGTGCGCACTTAAGTGGAAATTGTATTTTTGGTGAGACTATGCTGAATAAATCAATTTCAAGAACGCTATGAGATGCAGCATTTATTCCTATTTACCGATGTAAAATAATATTTAAAGAAAATGTTACTACACAGGATTGGCATTTAAAAAATGAAAAAATGTATTTGTCACAATTCCCACCCCGGCGGGCAATAATGCGCACGGGCTGGGCAATGGTGCAATAAATCTTTGTTATGAAAAATATTTATTTTTCAACATTAACATCAAAACTAGTTACATACAAAAATATACTTAAGTTTAAGATAAGCAGAAGTCGCATTTATAATTTTGCGGAGTCTCTACAGCTGTACAGGCTGCATGGTTCCAAGAAGAACATAACACACAGCGGTACCTAACTCTTCATTCTTACCAATTTCTCCACACATCAAACATATCTCATTAGATTTGGAGGTTGTTTTTGGAGCTGATGGTATGAAGCTTAAGTCGATATCGTCTAACTCGTCATCGTCGCATATGTCTGACAAATCCTCCTCCAGTGAGTCATCAGGATGACTCAGGCGTTGCCTCTCTTCATTTTTGTTTGCCTTTATTTTTTTTTTTCTGTCTTGTGTTTCTTCTTCAAAACATTTCCTTACAGTTTTCTTCTTGAATGATTTTTCTTTTTCCTTCTTTTTTTTTAGTTTTCTTCTCTTGATCCTTTCTTTTCTTGGGCTATTTCTTAATTCTTCCTTGACAGGTGTGCTTGTAAGTATTTTCGAACATTGTTTCTTTCGATTTTTCCTTTTTAACTCCTTTGGTAACTTGTTTTGTTGGTATAGAGCCATGTCAAGGAAAGAATTCTCTTTGGATGTACCTAGCTGAGGATTATTGTAATCAACTAAAGCATTTGGTCCAGTATAAGGCAATATAACGTTAGGTTCTGGTTCAGTATCGTTAGGCAATGAAACGTTAGGTTTTGGTCCAGTGTCAGGTAATGACATTGTATCTTTGTATGGATAAGGTAGGATCATCTTCGTTCGAATATTCTACAGTGTAATTTGTTACTTGATTGAAAGCGCAAAATCATCTTCATTAAATTTATCCGGATTTAATGGATAAATTCCTGAAGCACGAAATCCTGAAATGGCCTTCTCCATTGTGGCGACTTTCATAAAAGCCCGGTTCAATAATTCAGCGACATCATATTCTTTATTTTTGATGGCCAGAGGAGGATAGATAAAGTCGTATTCTCTATAGAGAGCCTTGAGGGCACTGAAAAATGTTAAATCTAAGGGTAAGATGATCTGAGGTGGCGGCGGAAGAGACAACATAGAATATTATTGTCCTTACAAAATTATAAGCCGGAATCGAAATATGACTTGAATGGTTATCTAGCACCAAAAGGATGGGGTCAGATGCAGTAGGCTTTGCATGTTTTGCGAAATGAGATAACCACTCACAAAATAACTCAGAATTAATCCAACCATTTTTGGAACATTTGTATAAAGCACCTAAGGGTCCATTTTTTTGTAGAGTTGTTGGCATTCTCTTTGAGGATAAATAAGCATAGAGGATGTAATATCCTGAAGCACTCATACAGAAAACGGCAGTTATGGTCCTTCCTCTTTCAGCGGATATAGCGGAGCCCACTTTTTTGCTCCTTGGCCCCGAAACCTTTGGACATTTAGCTTGACCGGTTGTTATACCTGTTTCGTCCATGTTGAATATTCTGTTTGGTTGAAATTTAAACTTCTGCATGAGAATTTCAAGATTAGAATAAAATAATTTTGCAGCTTCTTTATTAAAGGATGAAATTCGATTCAAGCTAGTACCCTCAGGCTGTCTTAGTTTTACCTCAGGAACTCTATTTAGGAACCCATAAAGCCATGCTTTTTCAGCTACTCCTTTTCTCGATTGAAGTTATGGGCAATATTATGTTGTCTCATACCTAAATGCTAGCCTTCTTAGCCCATCAGGTGTCAGCCCAAAAAATAATTTTGAAAGTAGCAAAACATATTCTTTTAACTCGCACTCTATTTGCTTTGAGAATACAGTCTTGCGGCCCAATCGAGGTGGTTGCAGATCTTCTTCTAGCAGCTTTTTTCTGAGGGTAGATTCAGGTATGTTGAAAGATCTTCCCACTTCCCTAATTTTTCTTCCATCATTCTTTATGGCGTCCAGCGCATTTGCAGGCTTTTCAACCGTGTAAGACAGATAGCAGTCTTACGTGTATAATTTCTAGGCATCTGAAACAATAAATAAACCCTTTGTCACTAATTACTATTTAATTATATGAGGGAATCGTGCATTAATGCGCACGATTGTCCCTTTGTGTTTATGTTTTATAAATTGATGATATGACAAAAATCAACTTATGAATCTATCATTCAAATCCGCCAAAACATTCACAAAATACTAGATTTTTAAAAGATATGGCAATTCAAACGATTGATAAAATTGTGAACTTACCGCCTTGTTTTCTGATGCCGAGAAGTTGTAAAAAAACGTTGAAAAATCGATAAGTCTATCTCACGGCGGTCGTATGCAAACAACATCACCAACGGTCGCGCCAAGAATTTTCAGTCACGTAGCACAGAGCAGCACTGGTTGAGCGCTCCGGATGACCCGCGAAATTTAAAATATCTTGGTGCGCACGATTACCCGCTGCGCACCATTTCCCAACTCTCCCTTAAGCTTGGAAAAATGTGTTTTTGCAACACCCCCACCCCTAGACAAGCGCCCACGCCAACCTCGATCAAATGCTTTCGCTGTCAGGGGTATCCCTATATGCTGCACTGTAGAAGGTTTGACTTGGTATTATTACGCGTCTAGTTGTATTTTCTACTGTATCTAGCAGGGTATCTAGTTCAGGATCTATTTCCTGATTTTCTGGAATTTCCATTATGGGAACCTCTGGATTAGGTTCGGGATTAGGGATTTCTGGGTCAGCAGACTCAGCGACAGGGCCGGCTTCCTGGTCAGATCCGAGAAGGGATTCTACATCAGAGTCCGTATCTGATTCCGGCTCTGCGACCGGAGCAGTTTCCCATTCGGATAAATTCGGACTCTGAAGTCAAC
>JAHBCN010027609.1:0-10013 GCA_019359885.1 Listronotus oregonensis | reverse complement strand
TTGTTTTTTCTGGGACACTGTTATGTTTTCTTGGAGATAAACAACCAAATGTCAGAAGGTTTTTAATGACTCGGTGAATAGTGGAAATCGTGGGAGTCGGCCTGGTTGGAAATAAATTAATAAATAATTCCCTAATTCTCCTAACAGGATTTTTACGGTGATACCATTTAATAAAATTAATTTTCTCTTCCAGTTCGTAAACATCCATTATGAATAATTATTATTTTATTAAAAAAAACTTTTTGTTCGCAAATAATCGACACAGTAAAACTATAGCTGTCGAGCGTTCGATAGTAAAGAATTATTTCAGAAATAAACGTATTGAATTGATCGCTTGGCCGGCCGACGCGCGTTCGATAAATTGTTTGCTGGGAGATTATTGATTAATAATAAAATAAGCAATGCGTGCGGCGTTTTTAGGTACATCCAAAATCCTCCAGGATTGTCCTATGTTCGCAGTGCTCTGCGCTTTACTGTATATATATATATATATATATATATATATATATATATATATATATATATATATATATATATATATATATATATATATATATATATATATATATATATATTATATATATATATATATATATTATATATATATATATATATATATATATATATATATATATATATATATATATATATATATATATATATATATATATATATATATATATATATATATATATATATATATATATATATATATATATATATATATATATATATATATATATATATAATAAGTAACATTCCTAGTGGCACTATTGCGTTGTCCTGAAAGTGCCATATATAATGCAATTTTACATGTTTTGTTACGTAGGAAACGTTGACAAAACTGATGAATAATGGATTTAACATTTAAAACTCGGCACCCACGATACCAAGTACTTAGGTTTATAAGTCCTTTATAGGATGTTCCAGGAAATTTAATTAAAACTATTACTCCCTAAAACTTCTGACATTATTTACTGATTGATGAATTGACCTCTTTGGCGTCAGTGGTCTATTATATAATTTTTTTCGGACAACCTATATCCACAGTGTTTTATATTTGTCGTATATCTAGAACCTCAATTTGGAAAATACGAAGTTGCCTATCATATTCAATTTGTCTTCCACCACGAAGCAACTTCGTACTTGAGATGCATCCATAATTTAAACTAAAAGCTTGCAATGATAAAGTTGTGCGCTGAACAAAGTCAAATATTTTATCTGGGTTTAAATTGAATTTTAAGGAGAAAATACATTTTGTTACTAAAGATGAAATTTTTTTTTTAGAAAAATTTAATAAGAAATTTTCTTTAAAATTATTTGTTATACGAATTTTTTTTTAAGGGGTTTTAATTGAAACCCCTTGTTTAAATGTTAAATTTTTACATTTTTAAGTTAGATAATGTAAATTTAAAATTTTTTATAGGGTTTAAAAATTAGGGTAATAAACCTTTATTTTCCCCAAATTTAAATGCAGATATTTGTTTTGGAAATACTAAAATTTAATTAAAGAGTTGTGGACCAATTTTTTTCCTAAAAAAATTTTAATTAAAATAATATCCCTTCAAAATTGTAACAACTTAAGAGCAAGCACATCTGGTCAATTAAAAATTTTAATTTTGATAAAAATTTTTAGGGTTTTTATTGGGGGTTTTTTTTTTGGGGTTTTTGGGAAAATTTTTGGGAAAAATTTACACCTTTCATGTAATCATGTTTTTTTTTACTGTTAATTTTGGATGTTACTATTTTCTAATATAAATGGTGTTTGTAAATGAGTTAGTACATACCTAATATGTTTTTATGAACAATGTCCAAAAAGTACTGACACTTAAAAAATTTTTAATTTTCGAAAAAAAGGATAAATAATTAAGGGTTACATTTTCATTCTTCTGGTTAATTTCCCAAAATAATGAATTTTTATACAAACTTTTATTTTTCCCTTTTTAAATCCTTTGGGGATGAAGTTTCAAAAATACTTTTCCTTTTTTTTTCTAGAAAAACCAAAGAACTTTAAAAATGGGGGACTTTTTTTTATCTTTTTATGCCCTTTTTAACTCCCCTAGAGATTTTTTTTTAAAAAATTTTAAACCAGTTTATTTGTGATCGAAATTAGTACCTACACACAAATTTTTTCATACTTCTAAGTCCAGAAATAACGAATTTCCCAAAACAAATTTTTATTTCCCCCCGTTTTTTGATTCTTTCTTTTGGAGAGGATTTTCCCTTTAATATATATATATATATATATATATATATATATATTTTATATATATATATATATATTTTTATATATATATAAAATATATATATATATATATATATATATTTTAAAATATATATATATATATATATATATATATATATATATAATATATAATTTTATTTTTAAATTTTTAAAATACTTTTTTTTTTCATTTTAATAAAAAAAAAAAAAAAAGGGAAAAAAATTTTATTTTTTTAAAAATGGAAAAGGGAAGAAAACCATAAATACTTTTCTTTTTACCGGTTGGCAACATGCCCGTCGCGTTCACTTGCATACATTCGGGCGGCTAGGCTCTTTTCCCCAAAAATGCTTTAAGATTGAAAATAATAATATTATGGTATTTAAAATACCATTTCCGGGGCCCCCTTTTTAAAAAAAAATATGTCGACGACAAAACTTTTTCTACCAATGGCGTTGAAGAAATACTAAACATTTTCAAAAAGTAAAAACAAGTTTTAAGTTAACAATAGAAGGGAAACAAACAACAGCTTTCCTTTTTTAGACACTAAACAATAAGGACAGAAAAAATGTAATAAAGGTAAAATGGTATAAAAAACCAACACTTGGTAGATATATGAATTATCATTCATACCACAAAAAAAATGAAAACCCAATCTTATTCTAGCTTTAAAAAAAACAGAATACAAAAAATTTGTCATCCATCAAAATTAATAAAAACAAAAAAAGCTCTCCCTTTTTATTTGTAGACAATGGCTACCCAAAATTTTACTTAATAAATTTTTACTTTAATACTATAAATACAAAATTTAAAAAATTTTTAAAAATAGAACAATAAAAAGGTTAACAATTTTCCCAAAACAATGAACACAGTTTGGTTTTATTTTTTCTAGAAAGCTCATTTTTTTTATTCAACAAAAAACCCAAAAACCAACTAACATTTCTCAAAATATTAGTGCCTTATCAACTGAGAATCAACCCTCTTATTTTTTTTTCACTACCAAAAACCCCGTGAAACTTTTCAAATTTGAAAAATTTTTTAACAAAAAATTTGGGGGCCCTTTTAAAAAGTGGAAAAAAAATTTTTAAAAATTGGAAACATTTTTCCAGGCTAAAAGATACGGATAGTGATATAAAAAAATCAAAAATGTTGTTTACTCTCTTAAATGCATAGAAATGCAACAGAAAACTATATAGGACAAACTTCCACTGTTTTAAAAGCAAAAGCATTACCAGACATAAGAGCGATTGCAGACTAATAAAAAAACATAAAACCCCCTCAGAACATGTCCTTTTTGGCCTCTAACATAGATTTTGCTAATGCAAAAAGGGACTTAATAAGAAAAAAAACAAAAAAAAAAGACGGGTTTTTTGAAATGGTGGAGATTTTCCTGGATAGTTGTTTCATGAATAAAAAAAAAGATATTGGGGGAAAAATTAAAATATAATTTATTCCCGCCCCTTAGAAAAAATTAAAAAAAAAAAACGATAATTAATTTAGTGAAAAAAATTTTTTTTATCTTTCCCTTTTTTTTATAATAATTGTATAATAAAATATAAAGAAAGAAAAAATCCTAAATAATTTTTTAAAAAAATTTTCTGTAAAATTTCCCAAAAATTTACACTGTATACATATTTTTGACGAAATAACAAAAAAAAAAAAAACCCACAAAGGAATTTTTCCTGATAATACCACTACTGATATTAATTTCGATATTAATTTAACTTTTTAAAAGTAAAAATTTCATTTTAAAGAGTTCCTGGGAAAACACAAAAATTTTTTGGGTTAAAAAATTTTTTAAATTTTTTAAAATTTTTTGAGGGATTTTAAGATTTAAAAATAAATTAAAAATGGTTTAAAAATTAAAATCTAAAAAATTTCCAAAAAACTGGTTTTGGGAAAAAAGATTGTTAAACCCGGGTAAAGTTGGGATTTGGGGGGGATTTTTAATAGTTTTTATTTTAAAAGATTTTCAAAGCCCGGGAAAAAAAAAAGTAAATTGGGGTTTTAAAAAAAAAAATTTCAAAAAATTAGCCCCAGAAAGGAAAACCCCAAAAATTTGGGTTTTTTTTTAATATCTGCCAAAAAACTACCCTTTTACGAAATTTTTTGTTAAAAAACCCCCCTTTTTTAAAAAAAATTATTTTAATTAAAATTTTTTTTTAAAAATTTTTTTATATTGTATTAAAAAAAATAAAATTTAATTTTATAAAAATTTTATTATAACCAAAAAAATTTAAAATTTTTATTAATATTTAAATATAAAGGAGTTTTATATATATATATATATATATATATATATATATATATATATATATATATATATATATTATATATATATATATATATATATATATATATATTATATATATATATATATTATATTTTATATATATATATATATATATATATATATATATATATATATATATATATATATATATATATATATATATATATATATATATATATATATATATATATATAAAATAAATATTTGCCCTTTTTAAAAAAAGATTAAAATTTTGGGGGTTTTTCCGAATAAATTTTGGAGCAAAATTTTTTTTTTTTAAGGTACCCGGGCCAACAAAAAAAATTTCCTGCCCAAAAAGTTTTTTAAAAAAATCTTTGGGGGGGAAAGACCAAGGGGGGTAATGCTAAACCCGGAACCAATAAAAGGTTTATTTTAAAGAAAAAATTTTAAATTTTTAAAAAAAATTTTTTTTTTTTAAAAAAATTAAAATTTCCTGGGCCAAAAAAATTTCCCCAAAAAATTCATTCCCGGGCCGCACAAAATTTAAAAAGTGTTTGAAAGCGTTATAAATAAAAAAATTAAAACACTAAAGAAATTTTTCCCGATGACCATATTAAACCCCAAAAATATAAGATTTTTAAGATCACGAAAAAGGGAAAAATTTATAAAAAAACCATTTTTTTAAAAAAGATAATTCATCTTTAAAAAGAAGAAAGAATTATCATTTTTTTTTTATGGTTATCATAATCCGCAGTCGCCAGGTATTGGTCACGGAAAAAATAAACTTTTAAAAGTGCGCCTTTTTGGGACAGAATACCCCCAAAATTTAAACTTTGGGGGGGTATTTTGGGCGACAATATTGTGGGGCCCTTTTGCCCTTGAAGGAAACTTAAATGGGGAAAAATTTTTTTTTTAAGGGGAAAATTATACCAGTTTGTGGAATCTTAAATGTCAATTTCAAAGAAATTTTATTTCGGCAAGATGGCTGTTTTCTGCTCAAAACCCAGGCCATTGTTGAGAGGTACCATACCAGGGCCCGCAAGGCCCCGGATTTAACCCTCTTGATTTTTTTTTTTGAAAATAAACCCCCAACTAATTTGGGTATCCACATGAGAGGCCTGCACGTTTAGTTGACTTAAAGAAAAAAAAATTTTTGACATTACTAACTTCAGCAAGGGCAATTTTTTTTGAGGATTTATTAAAATAAGGGGTTTTTTTTTGATTTTTTTTTATTTATTACGATTATTATTATTTCCAAAAATTTTTTGGGAATGCCGGTTTTACTTTTTTTTTTAATATTATTTTTTTATTATTTTTTTAAAGGTTTTGTCTGAAAAAAACCAAAAAAACCCTTTTAAAGATAAAAACGAAAATAGGAAAAAAATCCAAAAAAAGGTTTGACGACTACCCTGCCCCGGGGAAATGTTCCCCTCTTCTTGGGGGCCCGGTAGGGGAATGGGTCACAACACGTTTTCTGTCTGTCTTTATTTCTCTTAAGACTTTTTATTAAATTAACATCTATTTTTATCGCACTAAAATCTCAAAAGAAATTTGGGTTTGCCAGCCATGTATTTTACATGACAAATAAAATATAATATTCTGGTAAAAATAAATAATACCACCCATAATAAATGACACTGTAAGTAGTATCAACTGAAAATTTAGATTTTTAAAACCCAAAAATTTAATTTTGGCCCGGAAGAGGAAAAATGTATAAATAGGAAGCACTTCAGTTTATCACTTTTTTAAATAATTAATAAAGGGCATTGTCAAAGTTTAAAAGAAAGCATTCTAGTTTTTTACCAAACAGGGTTTTTTTTTTCTGTTATAAAGTTTAAATAAATCATGTAAACTCCCCAACCAACTTAAAAACAAGTGAAAACATCGACAACACTAGAATACATCATTGATTTGTATTTATTCGTAAATACATATTTCTGTTTTTATTTATTTTTTTAAAAATGTAATTAAAGAAACATTTTTTTTTTAAAACCAAAAACCCTTTTATCGCAAACATAATTTTTTTTTTTAATACATTTGTTGCTTTTAGGTAGGTAGGTTTAGGTGGGTTTTAAAAAGTGAGGGAGTTTTTCCCCCCCTCCACTGGACCGTTCTATTGTGGCTCACACCTTTTTTTTATTTTTCCTCCCAATGGAATCAGACTTCAATAAACCCTATACCAGATTGGGAGAGACTTCAACATCTCCTTTTACTGGGTTTCCCGCTCCCGGGACAACAAATTTTTCCGATGGTTTTTTGCCCCCTTCCCGGGAAAGGACGAACAGATTTGATTGTCATGCCCGCCCCCTCCCGGTCTGGGACGTGGGTAGCCCAGGTCCTTGTTACATGAACCGGGATGTTCTTTCTGAGACCGCATCTCCACCCTTATTGAAAACGGCCCCATCCGCTTTCTGTCTAAACCCAAAGGGAAAATTTTTTCCTTATAAAGGCGGTTCTGTCCGCCTTCGTTTGCATTCGGGGACCCCTTTCCCCTAAGAAACCTGTTTTTTTGGGGATGGATTGCCCTTCCCGTGAGACAGGCGCCGGTGATTGGGGGGCACCTTTCGAAACGGATTAAACCCTTTCGGTCGGCCCCCTTTGTCGGCTTGGATCGAGGGGAAACCCCTCAAAAACGGATTTATCCTTTTTCGGTAAATTTTATTTTTGCATTTTTTTTTCCTATAAAAGGGGTTCCCTGTCCGCTTTTTTTTGAAGTTAGGGAAGTAATAGTCTACCAGGCAGACCCCCGCTTTACCGCAGTAAGGCTAGATACCCCGGGAGAGTCCGCCCTTTATCTCAGAGGCACCATTGGGGGCACCTGTTTAAGGCACAGGGTGTCATTCACCAATCAGCACATTGCTAACACCTTGAGTTAAGCCTTGTGTTCATTTTTTAGTTTTTGGTTCCATACGCTGGGCCAAAAGAGTTGCCATAACCAGCAATTCTAGCCCATATTCCTAAAGATTCTTTTGGGGCCCAAACCCCGACAAAAAAAGTGTAAAAAAACAGCGGTTGGGTTAAAGTTTCTAACTGGAAGTTTAGTTAGGTTTTTTTTAATTTACCTTTAAAGAGTTTTAGAATCGTTTACTTGGCACTAAGGCTGCCGATGTAAAAAATTTCTTTTTTTTTTATTGTACTTTTGACGTTTTAATTCCCTTTTTTTAATAAGCCAAAAATGTTTTTCCCGATTTATAAATAAATACATATTAAAAAAATTGCCCATTAAAAATTTCCTTTTTCCTTTTTTTTGGTTTTTAAAAAAATTTTGCCGCAGTCAATGACAGTGAAATTAAACCCGATACAAAAAATTTAAAAAATTAAAAAGGGTACTTATTGTTTAAAAATTTTTTGTAAAATTTATAAACTTTATATTTTTTTTGATTTGCTGACATGGGAAACCCCAGGTTGAGGAAATTCCCGGAAAAAATTTTTATAATAATCGATATAAATGGGAAAGCTTAAAAGATGGTAACTACCTAATCTGTTTTCCCATTAAGAGGCATTTACGCCACACCTTAGGGGGCGGGCGAAAGGACACAGAGACGGTGGGCGGAGACTAACAAACTCCCCCCACCACAATTTTTGTATAGCCTCATTAAAAATATTTTTTTTATTTAGGTTTTTCCCAAAAATTTGGGTATCGATGCGATGTTGTTTGGGATTGCAAGCCACAGAAGATAACGTTTTCGGTAACTATTTTTTTTCACTTAAATGACATAAATTGGGGACACCATTTTAAAAAGGGAAGGGGGAAAAAAGTTTTTCTGTAACGGATTTTTAAAAAATGTTAGAGTTAGAAAAAAAGTTTCCAAACCATAACCGATTTTAAAGGGGGATTTCAATTTAAGGAAAAATTAAAACTAAATCCAAATTTAAAAAAATATTTTAAAGAAGCCTAGATTTAAGTTTGGGCTTTCATAAGTTTTTAAAAATTATCGATAACTTAACCGTTTTTAAAAAATTTTCCCCGAAACCCCCCAAAAAGAATCCAATTTTCGCGGGGGAATGGACTCTTAAATTTTGAAAAAAAGCACAAAAATTTTTTTCTTTAGGTTGGGAACCCTTTAAATTTCCCAAAAACTAACTCTTTAAATTTTCCGTCGATTTTAAATGCAAAATTTAAGCAAACATAATTTATTTTGTTTTTATAATTATAATCCTACTTGCTCTTAACCATAGTCTATGCCAAAGGGTGTAAGCCTTAGTTTTTTAAAATTTTTTAGAAAAAAAAATGACTTTTAATTTAAAAAAATCTAAATTCCCATTAGCAAAAACCAAAATTTTTTCTAAAATTCTTAAAAGATAATTTAAAATATAGGTTTTTTTTTTAAATTTTTAAAACCCTTTCCCTTTCTTTTGGGGTTTTTTCCCAAAATGGGACCAGTTTCCCGATCTGGGCCCAGGGTATTTGTGTGAAAAACCATTGACTTTTGGGGCTGGTAAAACAACGAAACAAAATAAAGAAAAATTTTTAAAAAATCCAAACGTATCTACGTTTCGGTGGCAAGGGCAACCTTTTTTTTATTACCGGGAAAATATTTAATTAAAGCCGCACCGCCGCCTCAGCTCAGGGGTCAAAGTATTTTTTTTAAAAAAAATGTGAAAAAACCAAATTTTTTTTTATAAAATTAAATTAGGAAAAAAAGGTAAAAATCAAAAGAAGGGTCTAATAAAACTTTTTTCAAATTTTTTTTTTTTTTAAAAAATATTTTTTTTTGCCCCTTTTTTTTTTTTGGGGAAAAATTAACGATTTAAAAAAAATAAAAAATCAAATATCTAAAAAAATTAAGGAGTTACGAAAAAAAGTATAGGGTAAAAAAAATGCCCTTTGGGGTTTGTTTTTATAAAAATAGTAATGACACATTCTTTAATAAAATTAGTAATAAAAAAAAATATAAGCAAAAAAAAAAAATTTTTGTCATTAAAAATTTTTTAATAAAAATTTTTATTGGAAAAGCAAGTAAACCAGTCCATCCCCTTTAAAAATTTAAACAAAAAAGTTTTGTTTATTGAATGAAACAAACTAAAACACATGTGCCTTAGGCAATGGGAGATAACCAGTGGGGTATTTTTTTTAATTTTTTTGGTGAATAACTGACCCATTTCTACATAAAAAATTTTACTTAATTGAATAATAAAATAAAATTTTTATCTGCCTGTTTTTTTTTTTTTTTTTTTTCATAAAATATATATAATATATATATATATATATATATATATATATATATATAAATATATATATATATATATATAATTTTATATAATTTTATAATTTTATCCCGGCGGACCTTAAAATTTTCGACCTTCTATGCTACATTTTCATGGGGTTTTTATTTTTATTTTCAATTTAATTGGGGATAAAAATAATTTATAAAAATAGTTTAAGTTCCCGAAAAGAATTTTTACATAATTTTAATGATATTTTTAATATATTTTTTTATATATAGTTTATTTATTTATTTTTTTAGTTAAATTAATGTTTAAACTTTAATTAAGTCAATCCCCAAAGTGTTTAAAAAAAATGCAAAAAACCATAA
>JAHBCN010027608.1:0-10009 GCA_019359885.1 Listronotus oregonensis | reverse complement strand
TTTTCGTACTATATAATAAGGGCCCAAAAAAAATTTTTTGTGAGCAGACGAACCTTTTAGTTAGAGTTTAGGGGCCCCAAAAAATTGCCGATATGACGAAGAATTTATTGCAGATTTAAATTTTTTGGATTTTTTGGGTAAATGTGGGGTCACCCAATCGAAGTGTTCTATTTTTAAACCAAAAACAAATGAGGAAATGATAGAATCCTGTTTGTTTTTTTAAATTTGTAGAATAATGATTATCAGAAACGAATTTTAATAAATGGCCGCCACGGTTCGTCGAGTAGGGGAATTCGAGATACCCAAATTTCGATTATAGTCTCAATAAACCTTAAATTTCATTGATTTCTTTTTAATATTGTTCTTTAAACCTCAGTTGTTCGTGGTTTATTAGCATAAACCCTGATTTTAAATATCCTCTTAAAAAAAGTCTAGATTGTTAAATCGCAGGACCGGGGCCCAAATTTTATATTACCACCGGGGAAATTCTAACACTAAATATTTCTCTTAACAAAGTGATTGTTTCACGCGCGGTATGAAATGTAGCGCCATCTTGTTAAAACCAAAAGTTTACATAATATCGTTCATTGGGATAAACATAATAAATAATTAATATCCATATTTTTCGCCTTTAAAGTTCGGCTTTCCCGCTCTTTTTGGGAAAAAAAATTGGCCCAATAATTCATCCGGCCCAAAATGTGCACCATGTCTTACTTTAGTACGATGGAAGACGTTCATGAATCTCTGGATTCTCTTTAGTCCAAAGGCATTTTTTTCTTTTTTACATATCCATTCGACAAAAAACAGGGTCGCCTTTGTTTCTGAAGAGCCCATGGGCAAATAAACGGGCATTTGCTTTAGTTCTTGTGTTAAAACAATCTTATACGGATGAATTTTTAGCTGTGTTCCAAGACAAGAATTTGGGAAAGTGTTTGGGGAAAAGAGAGAAGATAATGTTAAATCAGCACAGTTCTGTTTTCCCCCAAATGATTTTGTATTTCAACTTCGTTGAACACCATAAGTGTTCAGTCCATACAGCAGCCATAATTAGGAAATGTTTTGAAGCAAATAATATTGAAGTCTTACCTTGGCCTCATAAACACCCCAATATTATTATTTGAAAAATGTATGGTCTATAATTGTAAAAAGTTACATTATTTATCTTTTAACCCCGCAATGCTAATGATCTGTGGGACTTCATTCTTTAAACGTGGAAAAACTTGCAGAAAACGTCAGGGCATGATTCTTCTTTTTTTAAGTGGTTTTCTCAAAGGCTAAGTTATTTACTGAATGAAAAAAATAATAATTCTTCAATAAATCATTTATTGTTTTTTTTAAATATACAACTAGGTAGGTAGGTAGGTTTAAAGTGAGTGGGTATAACACCCTTCCACCGCGACCGATCGGTTATTGGGCTCACACCCTTTTATATTTCTTCCACCAGGTCCAGACTTCTAATAAATCTCATGATCCTGTTGGAGAGGATCTTTCATCTCCCCAACAAGGTGTCATTGCCGAGGATTGCGAATATAAAACATATACAACTAAGATGACTTTGGGTTTTCATGCAGCAATACGAATGTATTTTTTGAAACAAACCTTTCGTTATGTCATCTGTTAATAACCAAAAATATACCACCTTACTTTAGGTGTAGGTCAAATACTAAAGTTAGATTTGCAACCAAATGTGTGTCGATACTTTTCATTCACAGCAGTATACATGACAGAAAAGTCTCCCAAATTAATTTGAAAATGTTTCTTCTCCGTAACATTACTGTTGGTACAATAGCT
This sequence comes from Listronotus oregonensis, assembly GCA_019359885.1. Taxonomy (NCBI): domain Eukaryota; kingdom Metazoa; phylum Arthropoda; class Insecta; order Coleoptera; family Curculionidae; genus Listronotus; species Listronotus oregonensis. The sequence goes on along the minus strand of JAHBCN010027608.1, from coordinate 8,218 downwards.
TTGCAAAGGCCTCTGTTTTCCATCCAACAACAGGGTACTATTTTTTGGTTGAATTATTATTTATGGTTTTATCTCCCTGCGTCTCTTTCTTTACATTGAATTCTAGTATTTGTTTAATTAGCTTCGTAGGGCCGGTCTTGGGGTAGAGCCTAGGGGTCAGGTGGTGCCAAAAAACTAAATCGAAAAGCAATTGGCAGCAAAAAATGAAATTTGAATAGATAGACTATTTAATTTTATTTAAATCCAATAAGTGTTGATGTTTACAACAAAATATAGTGTATAATTTACGTGAAGTAAAAGCGTACCCAAGGGCAGTGAAAGACAATCTCGCTCTACCCCGGGTCAAGGGGTGGGCCGGCTTGTTCTAACTAAAAGCGAAAAGCAATTGGCAGCAAAAAATGAAATTTGAATAGATAGACTACTTAATTTTATTTAAATTCAATAAGTGTTAATGTTTGCAACAAAATATAGGGGTATAATTTACGTGAAGAAAAAACGTCGACCAAAGGGTAGTGAAAGACAATCTCGCTCTACCCTGATCAAGGGCTAGGGGCGTTGTTCGTAAATGTTTTGTTAACAACTGCTTTGCATATGCCCTTGTCCACATTATACTTCTATACATACGATATTCAAACTGGCAAAGAAAAATAATACGTGGTAACTTGCCAATAAAGGTAGTGGTTTGATAAATTGATGCTAAAGAGGTCCCGTGTTTACTTTTGACGAGTTTTAATTTTGCTAAATTTCTTCTTGACTTCCTTCATTTCTCCTTGTTTTTCATTTTTTGATTAGATTTTCGTTTATGTCTATTTAACTTGTATTTATTTATTTCTTAAGAGTTTTTCCTTTTTTCATTGTTTGCTTTATAAATGCACTTATTTCTTCCATGGTTGTTATAAGTCGTGGCTTGTTGCACTCGACTGTTTGACCCAACATTGCTTCGCGTCGTTTGTTGTGTAAATAACTATTACAAAGCAATTTTCATCACCGCTTACATTTTTAATTATTCTACTTAATAAATAACAAATAAATAATTTAAACTCTTCAATCTTAAAAACTAATAATATTGAGAACAAATTGTATCTGGGTTGTGTAACATCATTAAGTAAACTGGTTTTAGCGAACCCATCTTAATCTACAAGTACCAGTTATTTAAGGTGTATTGTAAAGGTTTGTAATTTCCATTTGACAAACATTCTTGGGTATGAGAGTACATGAGCTTATCTGCACAATCTAAAAAAGGTAATCATTATTACTTTTGATTTAATGATAAAAAATTCTGGGTAAACAGTGCTAGTGAATGTCATTAATAAAAATGATAAAAAAGAGAATGTGGAAAAATTACACCTTACGAGGAGCAAGCCATGACATTTGGTTTATTCGTTTGTTAGTTTTTTTTTTTTTTAATATTTTAAAGCAAAAAAGAGTGGATAATTATATTTCTCTAATTTACAACAAATGCAGAGTTGCCTGTTTCCGCTCTAGAGTTAATTCACATCTCATCAGCAATGAATAACAAAAGACGGTATTATTGCAATGTATTAAAAATTTATATAATTTGGTGGCAAATATTTATATGGAATGGTTTGACGAACACACAATTATAATGCACTAATCAAACCAAAAGTTTGGAAGAACTGAAAGATTTTCTAAAACATTTAAATTGTCTTCGACCCTGGATCAAATTTACAATGGAGAAGTAGCAAAATTTGGTTCTACCTTTTCTCGACGTTCTAGTCAAACGAAATAAAGAACATATAGAAACCTCGGTATAGAGAAAATCTACCCACATTGGACAATATTGACACCAGGATTCTAATCACTCTAAGGAACAAAACAAGGGGTCGTACGTACTCTATATAACGGTAAGAAACTTGCAAGATAAAAATAAGTAATATAAACAGGATCTTAAGCAGAACGGCTACAGTGAGAGACTCTTTAAGGAAACAATCGGTAAATATCAAAATTAGACAAAAACTCTAACTTCGGAAAAGATCCGAAAATCGCGAATAAGTATAATATCAAAACGGCATTTAAATCCCATTCCACTCTAAGAAGTATTCTTACCAAGACGAGATCGGACAAAACAAACAATGACTGTATCTACCAAATTTTCCTATAAATATGGTGAGGTATACATCGGAGAAACAAAAATACCACTCGAAATTAAAGTTAAAGAACACAAAAAACATACGAAAGAGTGAAACATCGAAATCAGTGATTGCCGAACACGCATGATTAAAATAGCATACAATGGTCTAAAGCAAAAATTATTTATAAAGAAACCCACTGGAAAAAGAAACTTTAAAGAAGCTTTAATGATGAAACCAGTATCGACATTCCGAATATCTGGCAGCCGTTGCTGAACGTAAAAATCGGTCACGCTTCGGTGAACAACGGATAGTTTATAAGTCGTAGGTTTTAAAAATAGTTTTTAGTTATGACTGGAAAATAGTTGGAGATATATAACTAATCAAAACGTTGTGTATCAATTAACAAATAAAGTCAATGGAAGACCAAGATTTAGTGTTATTGAAAATTTATAGGTTTTTTTATCCTACCGAATATGTTTAATAAAGAGTAATTTGGTAATGTTTAAGATTTTAAAATATATTTAAACTACATCAAAAAATATGTAACATGCAGGTATAAAATAATTATACCTAAGGTCAGCGATTTGTTTATCTTTATCGGGACTGTAGAAAAATTAGAGGGGTACTGACTGTATCTACCAAGGAAAGTGAGAACAAATAAATCACTTATATAACTACTTTATCATTGGTTCAAGATAAATAAGTGGAGACAAATATTTTAACCTAAATTATATAACCGAAGTGGGGTGGGTAAGCGGTATTATTTTTACGTATATTTGAACAATTGGGCCAATGTCTATATAAAATAAATTCACATTAAAAATGTTACATTTGCCTTAAAAATGGTTTTTGGTAGTGTCCGACCAAAGGTTCGGCGTCAGTTTTGGCCAAAATAGGATCTTTGGCTATACATTCGGCCCCATAAATAAAAAGCTGAAAATTTGACCAAATCCGAAGTTTTATCTTCAAGCGCCGAAATCGAATACTAAAATTGCATTTAGCAGTAATATAATAAAAATAGTTTTTAATAAAACATCTTACCTACTGACACACAATATTACAGGTTCCTAAATTAAAGACACATCGGTTATTATAATGGTACAAGCCACATCATTATGTTGACTGAAAAAGTTATCCGTTTACAACTATCATCAACTCTCTTTAATATACTGTACAGTATTAGTACTTTTGGCACCAAATAATCAAACTCCACTTATATTATATGTACAGTAAAAAGGTGTTCTTAGTCAATCTACATATTTTAGCCCATTATTGAGTAAAAACATTTTTAAAATTTTTATCTATTAAAAATAAACAAACGAAATTCCTAATTAGAGGCCGCTAACGTGCACTAGCACTGCCTATACACGCACCTACAAATTTGCAGTTTTTGATCAATGTCCAAGGAAGTGGTTGATTTAGCATTGGCAGCAGTTGCGTGCACTGCTGACTACAGCAGTGCACGCAATTTGAACTATCAAATAAGAATGAAAAAAAAAAAAAAAAATCGCGTAGCATGTGGTGTAAAAACTGGCTTCTACAACGGCAAAGGTTTTTCCACATAAACCTACTGGCAGACCTGACATTAGGATGGCGCGACTATTTTAGAATGGACGAAGGTAGACGGTCGAAACCGATGTTCTCGGTATGTGGTCACAAACAAACAGAAGTAGATTATAGTACCACAGTGAAGGAACATACACTTCATCGGCTCCTGTACCACTTCTCATTGAGGCTAAAACCTTTTTTTTATTCCCTGTGAAAACCTCCCCAAAAACTATTGATTTTAGTTATAACTAAAGCTTTAGTTGCGTTGGATGAACGATCTGTCACTTCTTGACCAGCATTGAGTAGGCCTCATTTCTTTTATTTTTGTCCAAATACTGCTTTGATTTTACTTGCACAGACAGGAAAGTTCTTTGTATAATTCAATAAATTCCCGCAGGAATTCGCGGGACAGTGTTCTACAATCGGACATGTCTACAAAAAAAAACAAATTCAAATAAATATAACAAAAAAATACTACAACTAAACTGGACAGCTGACGCTACTGATGTACGACGCACAATTTATATCCACAGGTTGAAACTAGCAAGATTTTTTTGCGTGCGCACACAAAATTTCTGTCGTCGCCAGAAATTTTGAGCGTCGTTCAAAATGATTGCGCATTCAAAACTGTGACGTTTTTATGCATACACATTCACGTTTGTATGTGCGTTTTTGAATGCGCATACATAAACGCGTACAAAAACGTCCGTCTGTAGGGGCGTTAAAAGTAATCAATAATTGGTCTTAGATTAACTGGCATTTGTTTTAATACCGAGCTAGGGACGTTTTGCTTCTTGCTGCAAAATAAAATTGAAGAAATACATAAAAAAATAGACAAATTTCAAATCGGGAGCTTACTGATATCCAGTTGGATTCTATTTTTATTTTTTTGGGCCATACGGGCAATTTGGTTTATGTAGCTGAGATAAATACCCCGTGAAGATCTGCTTTAAAAAATCACACTAGCCATAAATGAAATAAGGCCACACCATTTTGAAGTTCTTTGAGCATCGCAAAGTATAAGCCGTAATGCTAGAATCTGTATCAGGGAAAACGAAGGTTTATTTGAACACCTTTAAATGAACTAAATATTTTTAATAGGTTGTAAGGTAAATATTTTTTTAAATTGCGTGTTGGAAATGTTTTGGACAATGTTTTATAATTATGTTAAATTGTCGATCTAACAGATAAAATAAAATAGATAAGTTATTAAAGTTGTCCCATTCTAATAATTTTTACATTTGATGAATATAATATTTTTTAAATGAATTTATTTAAGAACTATGGTATACAAAGATCGACAAACAATATGTTTTTGTGCAAAAATTATTAGAGCCTATTACTTCTATCTATTGGCAAGGTGCGAAGTATATGGTGGGGACAGCTGAATCGATTGCAGTGCTCGCTGTGGTCAAATTTTTCAATAAATCATGCTAGTTCAAATGTAAACTATTAGATAAAAATAATAGTTTCTGTGTACTTAAATGTCAGAATACTGGCAGAAATAGTTACTGCAAATTTTATACACTTCCAACTGCTAGTTGGAAATTAGAAAAAAGGTCAAAATGGATAAATGCAGTTAAAAGAAAAATTAATAGCCGAATGACATTTGGGTTTCGAGGTTAGGCGAACTTTCAAATTTGACGTAACAAGAAGAAAAACTTATCGTTTCTTGCCGTACCGTTTGTTCCTGCCTTTTCCTGAAGTTTTTAATGATTTTCGAGATTCTTTTAATAGACTAAGTAGTGCCTGTGTAGTCTCCTGTGATATTGAATAGAGGAAATGGCTATAAAGCCTTCAAGTAAGTAAATATATATTGTGTTAAGTATAATGAAAAAGCCCTAGACTCGTAAGTTTGTCAGGTGATTTATTACTTATCGGACCAATTTCCGATTTTTGTCTAAGGTTAATACAAAAACTATTCATCAATTAAAAATAAATTATTATTTTTTAAAAACCTGTTTAATATGTTACATTTTTAAATATATTTTTATTTCTTATTCTGACAATTGTAATGTTATTTAACTGTCATTTGCATTGATTACACCGGATAACCTTATTTCCAATAATAAGGTCCGAGTTCGATTCTACAAAACTCCAAGAACTTTTTATTAAAACACACTTTAATAACGGATAAATTCATGGAGGTATTTCTTTTTCGAAAAATCTCGGACACGTCGATTTTATTTTGGATCGGGCATATTTGACATCAAATGTAGATATACAGGGTGACGTAAGAATTTGACAGGAAAAATATTTTTTCTTAAATGGAACCCCTGTATATTTTGCATTTCGGTTCTCCGGAAAATTCTGGACATCTTTTATGTATAATGTTATATAACCTATCGTCAACTATTCACTAAGTAATTACGTTTAAATAATAAACATAAATTGATTAATTACATTCCACATTTTTGAAAATTATTTTATCACAATGGCCGCCATTAGGGCATCTCAAATCAGTATGAACCATTTATAACCAGTCATTTCGATTACCTATACACCTCTCTTTGTGAATATTTGACCCATAGACTTGAAATAAGTGTCAATTATTTAAAAGTTTTTGCCCAATCGGTGGATAGGCAGACGTTGATCAATAGAGTGGCCACCTAGATCACCCGACCTAATCCATTGGACTACTTTCTTTGGGGTTATGTCAAAAATCAAGTATAAAAAGATAAGCCATCAATTAGGAATATTTCTCCAGACACAGTTGAAAATGTACAGCAAGAATTTAACGATCGCCTGGGGTGCTGCAGAGCTGTTAATGGCGGCCACTTCAGCATTTGATAAAATAAATTTCAAAATGTGGAATGTAATTATTAATCAATTTATGTTGAAACAAAGTATTATAATTATTATTTAAAAGAATTATTTCGTAAACAGTTAAATATAGGTATATGACATTATACATAAAAACATGTCCAGAATTTTACGGAGAACTGAAAGTCTAAATATACAGGGGGTTCCATTTAAGAAAAATATTTTTCCTGTCAGCTTTCTTGGACACCTTTATATCACATTTGATGTCAAAATAATCCCGATCCAAAAATAAATCGACGTGTCAAGGATTTTTTCGAAAAGAAATACTCCCTTTTATTGAATTTATCCGTTATTAATCCAACCCAAAAATATATATATATATATATATATATATATATATATATATATATATATATATATATATATATATATATATATATATATATATATATATATATATATATATATATATATATAATATATATATATATGTATATACATATATATATATATATATATATATATATATATATATATTACATATATATATATATATATATATATATATATATATATATTATATATATATATATTATATATATTATATAATATATATATATATATATATATATATATATATATATATATATATATATATATATATATATATATATATATATATATATATATATATATATATATATATATATATATATATATATATATATATATATTAATTTACGAAAAATAAATAAATATTATAAGTAATCTACACCTAGCACATGGCTTTAAAGCATGATTTAATGCAGCGTCAGATGTCGTTGTCATCGCGCACGGTGCCAATACGGAAGCCATAAAAATTTAGTCATAATAAACTTACGACACCCTGAAAAAATGTAATTTGGCAAATCATGCAAGAGTTATCGCAAAAATGACAGACAACGATTCAATCCATGGCAAATTACTGATAAAGTTTCATTAGGATTTTCGTTAATTTATTTTTGATGGATATGATAATTTTTAAAACGATTGTACTAGAAAGTGGACCAAAATACAAAGATCGACTAAGATATACCTTTTTAATGTAAAAATAATCGTTTCATTATTTGGTGCAAAAGTACTAAGATTCCTTAAACAAAAATTTGAGCGTAATATACCAAGCACGCACCCTGTATGTAACGCCCCTGGAAAAATTTATCTTATTTGGAAAATTAGCTACGTGCAAGGTTAGAAAATAAACAACTTCACCAAATTTAACTAACTAACGGACCGAAATGAGTTCGTAAAATTGAGCGAATACAAAAACGTCATTTTGGGCCTATCCTGAACTTATTTTATATTTTCCAAGTACAATGAGTTCAAAAATATTGCCCACTAATTTCGGACCACCCTGTATAAAACGAAGTAAAATTTCATATTTTAGTTAGTGTTTAAATAAAATTTTAAATGTATCAAAATCCCTGCTTTGGCTGAAAGTTGTGGCAAAAGCTTCGACATATATCAACATTCGTCGGACACTAATTATCAGCAGAGTTACACCATTTATCTTGCTTGTAGAGAGGGCAGTATATTATCTTTTTCCGACTATGACAAGACAAAACTTTATTTTTAACATATGTCATGTCATATGTGTCTCTAAAACTTAAAACAAGGACCAAGTATCCAGGGTAAAACAACAAAGTTGCGGACTAAAAGGTCTTGCGCTAACTTGATCTTGAATCTTAAAACAACTAAGTAAAAATATTGTTGATACAATTTCTAGAATATTTGCCTGTTAAAACCAAAAAAATTTAAAAAAAAAAAACAAAGTTTTA
>JAHBCN010027607.1:0-10186 GCA_019359885.1 Listronotus oregonensis | reverse complement strand
ACGTTATGGGTGTTAAAAGTTATGGACTTTTCTTCGGTAAGTACTTTATTATTTGGTAAATACATAATTAAAATATACAAAGTGTAATACCATTAAAATTTTGTAATTAAAATAAATACTTAGTCAAATAGTCTTGTTCGTTTAATATGTTTGGAAACAAAATGTATTTTTTATTTGTAAATAAATTTTATTGGGGTATTTGAAAAAAAAAAAAAAGACCCTTTTTTTCCGTTACTTGTTTAAAACAACCGGTCAAACCAAAAGTGATTTAAAACAATTGAATGGGTCAAACAATGCATATTTATGTCAAATACCGAAAAAAAGGTTTAATTTTTTAAATTAATTAATTAATACAAAAATTGTGGTAAATCACTTCTGAAAAACACCGACTTTAATATCCGCTACCCGCCAAAGCTACTATGATCCGAAAGTCTTAATAGCCAATCGTTACTACCCCTGTTGGGGACATTTCGCAGGAAAACTTTTTGTCAACTTTTTGTACAATATCAAATTGTGAGAAAAAATAATTTGCAAAATATTTTGATTGTATAAAAGTTTGTTGCTTGGCAATTTCGTGAATGACATTTACAACAAAACTTGATGGTTTATAAAAAAATGTCATCAACGAAATTGCCATAAAAGCAACGAACTTAAATAAAACAAGAAACATAATTTTCCTAAATTTTTTTTTTCTCGAATGATATTTAACAAGACTATTTTCCGAGAAAACGAGTCAAACACAGTATTTATTTAGACTTGTCAGACTGACAATTTTTTTTCTTTAACCTAACAAAATTTTGTCGCTGAGAAACCAGTGGTTTTGTCCATGTAAGTGCAGGTAAGAGTTTTGCCATTAGAAAACAGGTCGTTGCTACGACATTTTGCCAGTGTAAAACAATCTAGTGAAATATTCTTTGATAAATTATGAAATTTATTACTAATCTATATTTACTCATATTTAAATTATAGAAAAAAAATACAGGGTCATATAATGAGGATTAAACAGCGCCATATTTGTGACTTTTTTACATTTAAAAAGAATCCTGTATATTTATTTTTCGTAGAATTCCAAACAACACTTAAGTAAAGGACTTGAATTAAAACACAATGGATATGACATAAAAGTCAGTATTTCTTAAAGGGAGACCTTATTTATTTATTAGTATTTATAGGTGTTTTATCATTATTTTTTTATATGTATTTTGCGAAGAAAATAATTTTGTAATCATTTTATAAAATAAACCGATAATTGGAATAAAGAAGTTGGTAATTTTATATATATATTTTTAATCTTAATTATTTTCTTAAGAATTCCTTTGGATTCTAGGAAAAAAATAAACATACTACTTTTAAATACGAAAAAGCCTAAAATATCCCCCAGTTTAGTCCTTGTTGGATGAGTCTGTACATATTTTTAAATTTTTAAAAAAGCTGTAGAACCTCTTTTTAGTTTTATAGTTTTTTTTATCCTATCTAGTCTCCTTAAATATATTTCATTTATGCTGAGCACTAAATATCATTTAAATCTATTATTGTGTCTCTTTTTCAATTATACTAAACAGTATAAGGCATTCAAATTTAAATTTAGACAAATTATTTAAACAAAAACACAAACCGTAGAAAAATTAAAATCTTTGTTTTTAAGTCTTAAAGTCTAGAAATTCTGTTTGAAAATTTAAAATTAGAAATTTACTTATAACAGCTTTTATATAACCCAGAGCGATTTTTTTCGCTTGCTTTTATTAAAAAAAAAAATTCTTCCGAATGCTTTTGTCAGCTAGAAAAGACGTTTTTTTGTCCCGGTTTTTTAAAGGGCTTCCACGCAGGCAAAATTAAGATTTTAATTGCGAATGATTCGAAAACTCGGGGGGTCTTTTAGGGAAGGTTTGCGGGTCGCCTAGCTGTTCTTTATTCCTTGAACGTCTTTATTTTATGCCTCTGAGCCCTAATTAGCGGAGTTTTGTAACGAGGGATAGGGGCTGGAAAGATACAAAAATAATTCTCTCTGGTTTTTTTTAGTTGCCTTATATAGACTAGGGTCTGCCAATTTGGTAGTTGCAAAAGGGAAAAAAAAATATATTATTTCAAGGAGAATATAATATAAATAACACGTAGGGGTAGTCAATTCTTTTAAAATTTCATAATTTTATCTTTATTTTAAGACAAGAAGTAAATTTTTACTTTCAAGGCAAGACAAAAAACATATGTCAAAATAAATATTTCTTTATAAATTTTCAAAAATCTTAAAGTTTTTTTTTTCTTTTTTTTTTTATTTATTTTTTTTTATTTAAGATATCTGTGTTCTGTCTCTTGGGGTTTAGGTTCTGTATATTAAAACAATATTAATAACGTTTCGACCCTACTTTGGCTCATTTTCAAATTTTTTCCTCATTTATTCTTTCTAAAAATAATATAAAATATGAATGGGTATTTGGTATAACACAAAAATTACAATACAAAAAACAATTTTTTTTTTTTTTTAATAAAATAATAAACAGATATTTGTTATATGTTAAACAAAACAATTTTAAAGTAATAAAAAAAAAATAAAAAACGATGCACTTTTAAGATTAATATTACAGATTTTTGGTACGTACCTTGAATATCAGATGTTTATTTAAGAATGCGTGGTTTTTTTTTGTATTAAAGATGGGTGGCATTTTTACAGTGGGGAAGCATTTTTGAACAATTCTTTAAGTTTTTATATTATTAAAATTTGAAATACCAAGAGGATGTTAGGAAATTTATTTAAGAGGATATACTGTACGAAACTATATTATTTAATTAAGTTTGTTAATATCTTTTTTGAAATGCCAGTCCCTTTAAAACTTTGTTTTTTTTTTAATTTTTAAAAAATCTCTTTGATTTTTTAATTTTGATATTTCCCCTTTTTTATTATTTATTTTTTTTTCAGTTGTATTTAAACGTGTTTTTTTCCCTTTTGAATTTTTATTAAGTCTTTTTAGCTTTTTTCTATTTTTATGTCCTTTTAATCTTTTTTTAAATTTATTGACTAGCCTTTTAAATTCTGAGCGGGGCAGGTCGCACGCGATGGTCCGACGTTTGACTGACGCATTATTGGTGTTTGGCTTTTTAATTTTGTAAAAAGAGAATTAATTTTGTTTTGTGTTTTTTATAAACATAGTAGTTTGCCAAAAAAACATGTTCATGTTTTTTCATGTTTTTTTAACATGTAACAAATTTCTGTTTACTACTTTATTTAAAAAAACTGTACGTTATTTGTATTGTAATTTTTGTGTTATATCAAATACCCATTCATAATTTATATTATTTTAGAAAGAAAAATGAGGGAAAAATTTGGAAATGACCCAAAGTGGGAGTCGAAACGTCATTTTAATCTTGTGGTTTTAATATACAGGACCAAAACCCAAGAAAAAAAAAAACATATATATATATATATATATATATATATATATATATATATATATATATATATATATATATATATATATATATATATATATATATATATATATATATATATATATATATATATATATATATATATATATATATATATATATATATATATATATATATATATATATATATATATATATATATATATAATAAAATATATATATATATATATATATATATATATATATATATATATATATATATATATATATATATATATAAAATATATATATATATATATATATATATATATATATATATATAATACATACATATTTTTTTTTGTTTGCTTTCAAGACTCAAGTATTTTGTTACTTGTATTACGTCCACTCTCCAGAAGAGAGTTGTAAGTAGCTTGTTAATCAAAATAAAAAATTAAAGTTACTTTTTGCTAATGCACGACAATACTCCTTTGTAAAAAACTGATTTAGCTGGTGCAACAGTGCTCAATACACAATTAAAGACCGGGCATTAGCTTAAACAAACTTTGATTAAACAAGAACAAGTTTAAAAAATTGAAACATTAAAAGAAAATTATAAAAATAATTAAGGATCATCAGATGTACGCTTCTTCTATTTGTATTTTGACAAAAAAGTTGCTGAGTGTTAAAATGAACTAAAGTACGACAGAAATTGGCCAAATAAGTTAAAAGGTACCCACATGGTAGGTACCTTAATAAACTACTACGACTACATCTACTACACCCCTTATACTCTTTCTTAAATTCAGTCCCGTGGGTGCTTTACTAAAGCTTATCTGCTTTTGACTGAAAACACTGCTAATTATGACTTTTAGTCGTAAATAAAAATGTAAAGAAGACGCAATAGCAAAGGGAGCCTATAAAGTTACTCTTAAAAGACCTGTTTTTTCAAATCTCTTGAAATTAAAGCCATACTATTCATGATAGTTCGAAGTCCTTTTTAAAAATAAACGCGTTGTTTACTTTAAAGTCACTTTAAAATCATTCTACAAGAAAATAAAGTATTTTAAATAGCTAGCAAGATAATTTGTTTTTAAATATTTTCATTAAGCCATCAAAGTATAAACTTTTTTGTTAGTGTAAATGTTTAACTTGAAAAACATTTATGAACCAAAAACAAGCTATTTTTTTGGAAAAGCTCAGACCCATCAATTATATATTTTATTTTTTTTATGTGAAAAATATTTATACAGTATATTTCAAATTTATATTACATTATCAATATTTTTTTAAATTAAAACCCAAGTTGGTATGGTTGGAAGTATTTTTAAAGCCTATATAAACTATAAATGACTTTCCGAATCTTAAAATTTTCTTTCGTGTTGTTAGCGAGATATTAGGTAATAAAATTTTACTTGAAAATCAACTATATTTTATTCACATTAAGAATGTTTTTTCAAGGCCGCGACATTTTGACTAAGGGGTATTTGACTTTTTTTTCAAATGAATCCTTTGTAATTTAAAAAAAAAATTTAAAATATCATGTCAAAAACCCCCTTAAAACAAAAATTCAAAAAAAAAATTCCCCTTTTTTTAAATACAAATCAAATTTGACTATACCGGACTTTTAAAATCCCAATAATTAAAAAATAAAATTTGGCTAAACCCCAAAATTTAAAAAAAAAATAATTTAAAATTTTTTTTTAAAAAATCCAAAGAAAAAAAAAAAAATGTTTTTAACCCAAAGGTTAATTTTATTAAATTTTTAAAAAATTCAAATTAAGTTTTTTTTTTAAAAAAAAATTTTTAAATTAAATTTTTTAAATTTTAAATTAATTTAATATTTTAAATTTCAAACCCCCAAAAATTTGGTTTTTTTTTTGGGGGAAGGGAAGAAATAATTAATTAAAAAAAATGTTTTTTTTTTAAAATTTAAAAATAAATTTCTAAAAAAATAAAATAATTAAAAAAAAATTAAAATCTTTAAGATTTAAAGGGAAAAATTTAAAAAAAAATAAAAATTTTTTGGTTTTTAAAAATTGTACAAAACAAAAAGAATTTTTTTTTTTTTTTTTTTTTTTTTTTTTTTTTTTTTTTTTTTTTTTTTTTTTTTTTTTTTTTTTTTTTTTTTTTTTTTTTTTTTTTTTTTTTTTTTTTTTTTTTTTTTTAAAAATTTTTTAAAAACCATTTTAGAAAACAAATTTTTTTAAAAATGAAATTAAAGAAATTAAAAAAATGGTCACAGGCTTATTTAAAGGAACGAATTACCCAGTAACATTTAAGTGTGTCAGAACATCTATAAGGTGGGGAAAGCCAACTGCCCCCGAAACAAATACCTAAAAAATTTTAAAGCTAATAGTTTAACGAAAAAATTTTTAATTTTTAAATATGTTAGTTAAACCATATAAAAACCACTTCCTAAAACCACATTGACAGATAGCAACCAATTCCTTAAAACTGTGTTTTTATTTAATAGATCTTTTCCGTACCATTTGTTTTGTAGGTTTGGATAACTTTGAGTGCCTAGCCAACAGCTTTCAAATTCTAGATGACCGGGGATACCCGCTCTTCTCAGCAGATAGAAATGAAGTAGTCGTTGGTGCAGATACGTTACGAGTATCAGGTGAAGGTGGTAGTAGTTTTAGTGGAGCAGTACAGACCAGATTGGTGCGGGCAGAAAGTGGGCACGATTTAAGGTATAGACTGCAAATAAATATTATTTTAGTAATTTGAATAATTGCAGCCTAATATTTGTTAAATTGAATCTTGTAAATATCGATAAAACTATTGCAGGATTTTAAGTTATTTTAAAAAAATTAGGTTGGTTTAAATATGACTCAGAATTTATTCTTAAAATTGCATAAATGGCCCTAGCTAAATTCTATCCTAATATTCTTTAAATGAAGTATATAGAACAATATGCATAATATCAAATTCAATTATTTTTTTTTAATTAAGTCATTGTTAAAATAGGAGTACCAGACCAAGTAAGTAAATAATAATAATAATAATATTAATAAATTAATAATAGTAATAACAATAAAAATAATAATAAATAATAAACAATTATGATAATAAACTCTTCCTCACAATAGACCAGAAAATGTATTGGTGGATAAAGTTGGGAGGAAAACAACATCGATCGAGCTATTCCGAACAACAACAACCTACGGGAAAAATACAATAAAAATTGCCAAATACAGAAACCTAAAAACACAAATAAGAAGACAGTAAGGAATAAATAACGTCCGAACGATCCCCATAATTTTATTAACAACTGGCATTATATCAAAACTCTTTTGCAAAACATCAAGGGGCTAGGCTTCAGTAAACATCTGTATATGGCTATGCAAAAGGCAGTGCTACTTGCGACCGCTCGGACTGCCCGGAAATTTGTGGGGAATACAGCAGAACATAATGTCACCTACAGTCCGACAACACGGAAACTGTTTCCACAAAGGCTCAATCCTTTTGATATCTGAAGATATCTGGTATAAGTGAATGTTTCCCTTAGAGGGAATGCAAAGCCGTGTGGCTTAAAATCATAATAATAATAATAAATAATATTAATAATAAAGAAGAATTTTAGTTTTTTAAAATGTCACAAACATTGCAAATCAGAATTGGTAGCGTTGTAAAAATCATTTATTTCCATCTGCTCTACCGAAGAGTTTGCGCATGATGGGTACTGAGATTGCCTATACTGAGCTTCTCAGACACACCAAGATATATGTGATAAGTTTTTTAATTCCCCTATTTGTTGCGTTTTTAAATTTTTAATTGTATAATATAATTTCAATTTTTAGAGCCATTACCAAAGAAAAATAAGAGAACAGCAAAGATAAATTTGTAAAATTTCTATTTTAGTCTAATATGCCTTTTTAAAAATTGTCTAAATTTTAATTTATTTCCAAACATTGAAATTATATAGAGTAATAAAACATTAACAAAATTGTGGTTTTAAGGTTAGAGTCTCCAACTCGCAGCCTCCAAATAAAAGCACCAAAAGAACTACGGCTGGAATCGAGAGGGGGACACATCAACACTTTGGCTCTAAACGACATTTCTTTTAAAAGCGAAGTGGGGTCCATTCGTTTACAGTCACCTTCAGTTGTAGTGCCGCATTTGCCAACTGCCAAAGTGACAAAAGTGACGACTCGACCAATCGCGACGCGAAGTTTTGACGTTTTTCAACTTTGTGCGTGCGAAAGTGGAAAATTGTTCCTTGCTGCACCCCATGTAGTGTGCGCAAGTGAAAACGAAGATGGGTTCTGTCGATAGAAATTAGTGGTTAGTTGGACAATTTTAAATCACCTAATAAAGAAAATTATCATCATCTTAGTTTAAAATGTAAAATATATTAAATGTATAGTCTGTGAAATATAAGACCAAGATCAAATAATGTAGTGTTATCATATGAAGCGGCCACTTTTAATTTTAAAATGTACTTCCGAATTTTACAAGATTTCCAATATTTATTTCTGTATGCGAATTAGTTCAAGGGCACCACTTCCGAAGTATATTATACTTTATCAAGTACTGAACTAAATGACTCTTAGGGAAGATATTGCCCAAGATGTTGTTCCTCTTTTGTACCAGATTTCTTTAAGTCACTACATTTTCTTATAAGGTCGCAAGGTGATAGATTTTGCACTTTACTTTTTTAGAGAGTTAATCTCTTGGTGTTGTCCTGTAACTTAAGATGGCTTAGTATCTTCTTAAACCCTAATGTTTCTGAGTTATATTCTAGGGTTGGAGATACTCACACCTTTAAAGTTGAAAATAGTTTGATAAGCGGTAACTATGAAATGTTTCTTCTAGTATTTTAAACAAATATATCTTGTTGTATTTTTTATTTAACTCTCAAAAGCATTAAAATGTAAAAAAATTGTAAAAAAATATCATTTAAACACTATTATTAGTGTAAGTACATAATTAAAAAAACCAATGCTTATCTTCATATATACAAATATTTACATCTGCAACTAGATAAACAGTAAAAAGTTTATTCATTTATTTTTTATTAAATAAAATTAAATTAACAAGATCTTATTACTCTCTGAGAGCTAAGGGCCTAAGCACAAAAAGCTCAAATTTGGATTTGATTATCACGAAAACTATAATATATATTTTAAGCTTTAGTTATAAGAGTGGGCAAATTCTGTAATAAATTTTTTGAGTTCGTCTCCAGGGTGAAGTCGATTCATATTTGTTGTAAATAAAAGACCTTATCTTCACGAAAAAAATTTTTTTAGTGAAGATAAGGTCTTTTATTAACAACAAATCTGTAATAAATACAAATAATAAATACCCAAAGCAAGTTCAGTTTTATAATTTTATTTAAATAAAGTAACAATTTATGTTTATATTTAAATTAAAATTCATTATACACCTTGCAACTTTATACGTGTTATGACTAAAAAACTATGTACTTGGTCTTATAACCGCAATCCTAAGATACTCTTATAATATGGACATTAAATAATGAAGCTCATAGCTTAATATATTATGTTTTAAAAACACGTTTAAATAAATGTGTATTATAGCTTAATGAATTAAGTTTTGAATACACATTAAACAAATGTACATTATAGCTTATAAATAAATTTTTAAATACCCGATATTATAACTGATTGTAACAATTACTATATTAATTTGTAGCATTTTTTAAATATTAAAAAGAGTTTGTTTTTTTTTATACAGTGTTCCAACTTTGTACACGAAATAACTTTGCCTCTACACATGATACAAAAAAACCTGAAATAAAATATTTTTGTTTAGAAAGACTAATTTTATTTACAGCACTGGTTACTTACTCGACAATAAAAACTTCGTTTTTAAGACACCTTGTATATTTACTAATACTGTCAATAAAATAAGAGCTTTCAAACAAGCATTTTTATTTCGTTACATCTACAGGAGCAAAGTAATTTTATATATAAAGAAAGTTGGAAAATCCTGTGTATTTTATTCGCATATCATTCTTGTAAAAAGTGTAGCTATAGAGACATATACAGTGTGAATATCTAATATGGAATATATTATATTTTAATAATTTTTTCGACTTTTCGGAGTATCCCTCGGACACATAAATTAGTATTTTTTCTCGTGCATTTTTAAGCCATAGTGTGAGTATACAGGGTTAGCAAAAAGTAGTTCTAATGGTCAATTTTATTTTTTCAAATAGCAACCTCACTTTTAAATTTTCTTAAAGTGTATCTAAAAATAAATATTTCTACCAATTTTTACTTTCTTATTTTAAACCATTTTTACACGGGAAAAATTAAATTTTCATTAAAATTTTAAAATGTTTTACTAAAACTTATTAATCCTTATAATTAATTAATAATTTGGAGGCAATCGATAATGGACGGTGATACCAAAGTAAATGTTCTATAAAAAATTCAATAGAATCCATGTATTTCTGCTGTTATTGGACCCATAGTAATCCTTAAATAAGGGAAGTACATACCCAATGGTCTCAAAAGATTATTGTGTGTTCTGGCATTATTAGGAATCGTGTTATCGGGCCAATATTTGATATTTACAATTCCTACCGGAAGAACTTGTTTTAAATTGAGAGTTCACTTTTTAAATGCTTTGAGTCCGCTTGTGCCAAATGCTGTAAATGGTTATTTGGTTTCAGCATGATGGGGCTCCTCCCCATAATTCTCGGCCTGTTAGAAATTATCTTAACCAAAGATTTTTCAACAGATCGATCAAAAGAAGGGGAACAATAAAATGGCCAGCAAGGTCTGCAGATCTAACTCCACTAGATTTTTTCTTGTAGGGTTACCTTCAAAATTAGGTTTATAAAACAGAAC
>JAHBCN010027606.1:0-10160 GCA_019359885.1 Listronotus oregonensis | reverse complement strand
TACTGCAGAAAGTTTTATTACGGGCAGTGGCGGACCAAAAAAAATTTTTTTTTTTACCCATAAAAAATTTAATGATTATTTAAAAATGCATTTTAGCCCCAAAATTCTAATATTGTGTTTTGGGTATTTTATCGGTAAATATGTGAAGTGAGTAACAATGCTCTGTAAAATTGATTTTATATCCTGTCAGATGTCTCGCGTGGATTTTATATTTACCAGTTCTAATTACGATCATTTTAGTCTAAGTAATTAAGGCTTTACTTCGCGGTGAAAATTTATTTTTGCTACTGCAGAAAGTTTATTACTGGCAGTGGCGGACCTAATAAAATTTACATTTTATCCATAGAATAATTTATAGTGATTATTTGAAATGCATTTAGCACCAATATATCTTAAAATTGTCGTTTTTAGCGGTAAATAAATATATGGGTATCCATGCTTCGGAAGATTGATTCTTTATCCTATTAGCTCTATATAAAAACGTTTTTTTTTTAGTAACTAAGAAGTTATTTTATGGCTTACACTTATTTTAATTTCAAATCCTTAAGTCTTTAGGTTCTGTATTGATGAATTCTTTCCTAGTACTATCTACCATTTAGTTCTTATTCTAACCTACCTAATATGGAATCTATAAGTATAGCTAAAGATATAAAGATTTATGAGGCAAAAAGCATAAAATATTTAGGAGTAATAACCCATACTAATTGAAAATGGAACTTACAAACTTAATAATATATTGTTAAAAAATTAAGAGAACTATTACCAAAATTTAAATTTTTAGAAACTATGTTAGACACTAATTAATTAGATACAAGATTAGGTACGGGAAGTGTTAACAAAAATTATTTAAAAAATTTAGAAACATTACAAAAATGGTTCTTGGTAATTATTTATAATAAAGATTACTTTTATTCATCGAAAAAATTTTATAAAAAAAGTAAAAAAAGATAAAAATATGTATTATTAATAATATAACCAATTTTTAATACAAGGTTTAAAAAATATATTACAACAAAAAATAAAATTAATTAATCAATAATCAAAAAAAAACTTGTATTATTTAGTTTTATATTTGTATGATATTTTATCAAAATCAATTATATCATTTACGTTTTATAAAAATAATATAACGAGTTTGTTATTAATATTAAATACAACTACTAATTTAAATTTAATTATTTAATGATATTTGTAGCTAGGTTAAGCTAAAACTATTATTTAAGGGCCGTTCAAAAACTACGTCACGCTGAATTTTACCGTTTCGACCCCCTCCCCTTGCGCCCCCCTATAAATATTACGTCACAAAAGCTGAAACCCCCACCCATAAATAGTTGGTTCCCCAAGGGGACTATACTACTAAGGGGAAAGTTTTAGAATACTTTCTAAGCTGAGGGCTCTATTTTCTTCGTGATCAGAAACATACCTAATTACCAACTGCCATGTTTACTACTTTAAAAATATTTTCTATATAAACCTTCAACCTCCAAGGGGTGTTATTTAATAAATGTTCAAACAGATAATTTTTAACCGTAACTAGTAATCTACATAACAAGTTTCACACTTGCAAATCCAAAAATGACAATGTTCCACACAAACTTTTAAATTCTACCATTTTAGGGCAAGGAAAGTTTCCTAAAATACTGAAAGCTGAATTCTCCTATTTTTCTGGGTAATCAAAAGTCTAATTATCAACTCCCATATTTACAACTTTAAAAATGACAATTTTTCTGTACATATATCTTTCATCCCCATTTTAACCCCCCCACAACAGATGTTATCTAAAAAATAATAAAACAGATCATTTTTAATCATAATCAAAAGCCTAAATACCAATTTTCATACTTCTAAGTCCAGAAATGATGAAGTTCAATACAAACTTTTACGCCCCATTCTCCCTCTTTAGGCAAAGAAGACCGAATTAACTTTAGGGCTGAGTTTCCTACAATTTTTTCCTAGCCTTTGCTCATCAGGGATTCTAATGGTAAGAGAATTTTTCAAATCGGTCCAGTACTTTCGGAGCCTATTTAATGCAAACAAACAAACAATTAGATCTTTCCTCTTTATAGTTAGTATAGATTGTCATAAATATTTGATCGTGTAGAATCTCGTTTAAGTTAGAGTTTTTGTCTTCATTTGATATTAGTCGATTGTTTGCTTAACCAGGCTCTCACTGTTGCCGTTCTGCTGAAGATCCCTAGTTATATAACTTATTTTATCTTGTAGGGTTTTTTGACTGTTAACATAGGGTCACTGCGCGGGTATCTTCAAAGAAACATTTTTTGGTAATGTTGGTACAGTAACGGCCATTAAATCTAGGGCAACTCTTTTTCCCTTTCGTAAAATTGGCTTATGCGACCTTCTACTGGATACACATACCTATTGAAAACCCTAATAAAGAAACAGTGGTCCATTGTCAGTGTCTAAAAATATTTTTTAAAATGCCAAACTTAACTTTGGATAAAAAAGTATTAATGATTTATTTATTATATTAAGCAGAGAGGTTAGCCAAAAAAGGATGTGGCGGAAGAGCTTAACTCCCAAAGGGTACTATTCATTTTGTTAAAAAAATGGCAGGAAACACACTCCTTTAAGAGAAGATCTGGAAGTGGTCGCCTTAAACTATCGAATCAAGAACAAGACAATACTTTCGTTAATGTTTTGAGAAACCATTCATTTAAATCTGTAGTTACAGCCAAAGTCATTTCCAGCATCGGTTAGAACGGCACGGCGAAGAATAAGGCAAATATCCGAATTGCGCTGCCACCCAGCAGCCTTAAACCATTTTTAACAAATGCAAATAAAGAACAACGCATTGGGTTCGCTCTACAATTTTTGAAAACCTCCGGTTTTTTTGGGAAAATATAATATTCACCGACGAGAAAGTGTTTCAGTCGTGCTACAATGGGATACTTGTTTGGGTGTGGCTGAGTGCACAAGGACTTGGTGTATGTTATTTTATCGAAGAAAGGTTCATTGCGAAGGTATATATAGATCTGTTACAGAATATCATGCTTCCTTCTGTAGTGGATCTACTTCCGGATAGAAATTTTATCTTTCAGCAAGATAAGTGTCCCGTTCATACCGCTTGGCAGGTCGATGAATGGATGGAAGAGCAGCGTCTCAGGGATTTACCATGGCTCGCACGTAGTCCTGATTTAAATGTTATTAAAAATAAATAGGGAAAATTAGGTTAGGCCGCAAAATGTAAACGAACTTAAGGATAAAATTTTGGAGGCGTGGAATGAGTTACGAGGAAATCTTGACTACGTCCGGGCTTTGGTCCATTCGATGCCTGAAAGGCTAAACTCTGTTTAAGAAAAACGGGGCCGCAATAAAATATTAAATTTGTTTGAAAGGATATTTAAGTTTGTTTGAATTTATTAAATTGTTAATCAATTTATTAATTTGTTAGTTTTTATAAAATATAACTATTTTCTTTTTCCTTTTGCTTTATTTATAGTAATTAAAAGTAAAACAAGGTAAAAAGAGCGATTTACAAAAATTGGCAGAAAAGTCAAAATTTGACAACTTTTTTGTCCAAGATTTAATGGCAAAAAACTGTACCTCTATGTAACGCTTATGATGGTTTTTATAGTAACTGTAATATAACTTACCTCGTTGTAGACACGAAATTAGTGCATCCGATCGACGTAACTTTCTCATCTTCTCAACTGCGTGAATGCAGATGACCAATCTGCCTGTTCCTGTGCTAATTTTAATTAGGTCTTCTCCGCTCTTCAGTGTTGTATGTTTACTTAATAATTTTCTTGTCTTAACGGTTTAATGAATCCAAGTGGTACTATTTCAGCTAAAAAAAAAACAAGGGAAAGAATATGAAAATTGTAAATTATATAAAAAGTAGTTCTCGCTTGAAAAATGAGTATATCAACATGTGGTTAAGCTATATTTCTTTACTAATTCCATGATTAAAACTAGAATTTGTTTTATTTTATGCATTATAGTATTACGCTAATTATAAGACTTTGAAAGAGTAGGTCTAATTAAACTCATACAATGAGCATAAAATTCATTTTAAATTAAAAAGACGTTAAATCTTTAGATGCCTTTTTAAAAACCACCTGCTAAATATTTTTTCCGAAAAATTTAATTGCAGCGAAATTATCATTTAAAACCCTCTTACATAAAAATTTTTGGGAAATTTATAACAAAAAAATGTATCTTAGCACTGCCTTTTTGGAAAATTGAAATAAAATGTGCTGTTTGTGCTGTTCTTGTGCTTTTTTGTGTCGTTAACAAAAACTTTTTTATGTATTTTTGCATGAGACATAAAATAAACAAAATGAGGGTACTTTTTCGTACCTACTTAGCACTGCCATTTTGCACCACAAATAAAAAAAGTACCATGCTGTGTTGTGCTCAACTTGTTCTATCATGTGCTATTAATAAATTTCTTTTTAAATGAGAAGAACCCTTTTTTTTTGCTAAAGAAACCATTTTTTCAACTGAGTTAGCACTGCCATTTTGCAAAGTAGCGAATTAAACTGTTGTGCTGTGTTGTGCTCAACTTGTTCCATCATGTGCCACTAATAAAAATTTTGAAAAATTGTTAGACACTTTTGTTTTGGAAAAAACTTTTTCTATCATGTTGGCACTGCCACTTTGCACCAAATTAAATCAAACCGTTGTGCGCGTATTGCTATCTTTCACCGTTAAAAGTTTGAACCCTATTTTTAGAAAATTTTTTTCTTGTTAAGAAAATCAGTTTTGTAGTTAAGGGGTTATAAAAGGTCATTTGGCTATTAAGTTAAAACACCATGAAATGAGTTGAGGTGTATGCGCGTTCTTAGCAGCGAGCAGTAGCTTATGCATACTCTAAACGTGTTTTCCTCGAAATTACTATTTTTTACATTGCGGACAGTTATTTTCTGGAACTACTAAACCGATTTTTTAAAACCCTGTTGCTCTTCGTTTATTCACATATCCTATCAGGGTGATTCACGTTGAGTGTCCTATTAAAAGTTCTGGGGAACCAAACAAAAGAACTTTTTGAAATTTGGTACACGGACATAAGAGGTAATAAGCTACATTCAAAAAATATTTTGGCAAGTGGCGTTGCCATATCTAACCGAAAAACGGAACATTGATTTTAAAATGGAAATTTTTTTATTGCATTTTACACAAATTTAAAAAGTTTATTAACATTTTTATACCTATATCTTCCTTTTTTAAAAATATTAATCACTTTTTTTAAAGGAAAATCACCATTTTAAAAAAGGGTTTAATATTTATCACCAGCTGAATGAATTTTTTGGGGTTAGAAATGATGTTTTAAAAGATCTACATGCTATTATGGCAATATATCCAGGGTGTCTCAAAATTTTTTTTTTTACCGATATTAAATAATGATTAAACTCAATTTTTAAATACAACATACTGTTTTATCTCATTTCAAATAGACCAATTTTTATTCAAAATGTCCATACATGTTTCTATACCCATCTGTCAGTTTTTTAAATACAAACGAATTTTAATTTTTTCCCTGTTTTTAAATACTATCCACAGTAAACCACCGGTTAATTTACAATTTACCTAGGTAGGCTATGGAAGTTTGTTTTCAAATTGCTCTGACAACTATTTGACATATGGTAAAAATATTTATTTTGTTTGATTAATAAAAGGGAAAAAATGTTTAAAAAATTAAAAATTTCTTATATTTGAAAACGGTGGCAGATGGTATAGAAAGATGTATGGACATTTTGTAGGTAATTATTGGTCTATTCAAAAAAGGGATAAAATACAGTATGTTTATTAAAAAAAAGTTTAATCGTTATTTAATATCGGTAAAAATTCAATTTTTTTGGGGCACCCTGTAGGGGTTTTTGCTATAATAGCATGTAGATCTTTTAAATACATTCATTTTTAACCCCAAAAAAATTTCTAGTATCCGCTCGTTAAATAAAATTAAATAGGGTTTCCCTTTAAAAAAATAGGGATTTTTCTCAAAAACATTATTATAGGTATGGAAGAAGTTAATAAAACACTTGAATTTATGTAGAATCCGTATATGTAATAAAAAACAGGGTGTTCCATTTTAATGTTCCGTTGGTTCGGTATGTTACGGTAATTTAGGAGAATTTTGGAGAATTAACAAATTTTAAGCAATCGTTGTGCTTAATAAAATGACGAATGCATAGAAAAACGTAAATAATATAATAACGTACAAAAATACATATTTTTCTGCCAAATTTATTTATTTTAGTGCTAAAAAAGTAAAATATAACTACTTCAGTCATTTTTAAATAAAAACGTAAAAAATAATAACTTAAACATATTTTTACACAGCAGCAATTAACAAAACCAGAACTCACAAATGACGAAAACAAATTAATGATTTAAATAAACAACATTAATTTATATTTTCTAGTTCAGAAAAAACTTCCTCTCCAATACTAGAGTTAATATCATGAAGAAATACCAAGTCTTCTGATTCAGAAACATCTGATTCTGTGTCGCTTAATTCTTTTGGGACTTGCCTTTTTTGTTTAACTGCAATTTTTTTTTTAAAACATCTTCATCTGAACTTAAACGTTTTGAATTGTGTGCAAAATACAATAGCTTTCCAGCTCTCTCTGCAGTGAGTTTATTTCTTTTTTTTCAGTGAACAAATGATAGTGTACTGAAAGATCTTTCAGTTGCAGCGGTAGATGCTGGTAAACCTAGGATGGCTAACGCTACATCTTTCAGTTTGGTTTTTCTAGAATTCCTTTCCATTACTTTATACTATCCGATGTTTTAGCAGATTTCCAAACAAAATCTATGTTCACAAATCATTTTTGGCCAAATAATTTGTGAGTTCAATAGTAATTGCTTGTTTATGCTCTCTAAATGGTGGATGAGTAGATATTATTTAACATTGCCTAGTTTTACCGAAAATACATCATTATTCAGAATATAATCTCAAGTTAACCTAGAATAGATTATTCCCTTGCACGATCGTCGATTGGCTAGAAACTCGAGGAACTACCTCGTCGTCGGCTTCGTCAAACCTCTGCCGCGGTAATTCCCCTATACTTACTCGTTATATTACCGTAATATATTACCCGTAATATTACCGGTAATATATCAGTAATTTATGACCAAAAAGGAAATATTCGCCTAGGTAATTTACCTAATTTTACGTAATATTCGCTTGGTAATATTACCCCCTTACAACACTATGTGGACCCGACGGGCTTTACTTACTATAAGGCAATAAATTAGTCTACAACTGTCGCGAGTAAACTACTTTAAATCATATTCAGGCCAAAACAAATTTTTCCTGGAAAAAGGTACCTATCTGAGAGATGGTTCTTTGTCAGGCAAAGAAAGAGATCTGAGGTGCTCTTAGATCAAAATAAATATCATGCAAGAGGGCCATTGTGTACATAATATTATTAATTTTTCCCTCAAAATACGGTATCCGTTACAAAAACTAATAAATATAAATATAGAAATTGTGACACGTGCCCGCATAGTCTAATAGGTAGAAAACTGCATTTTGATAAGGCGCAGTGCAGGTGGTTCGCTACCATTCACTAACAACAACCAACTCTTTTTTATCTCTCTTTTAACTGCTTTTAAGCATGCCTATAATATTAAAAACAATTTAAAAGATGGGTTCGATAAAATGATATTTATATTCTATACACTTTACTAAATAGATCCGCGATAATCACGTTTTCTCTATAAAAAATAGGTAACATGGATGGATAGAGTACCAACTGAGACTTTGGGGCAGAAAATGTTATTGACGATCAACTGGCTTTTTTGTAGATATGTTCTACAGGGTGGTGCGTCGCCAAGCGGAACATAGGAAATCCCATGTTAATTTTAAGGGGGTTTATTATTGGCACCCGTGTACATTTTACAAAAAAATGTAAGATAACTTTTTGAAGAGACCAATCTGATAAACCCTCGTGCCAAGTTTCAAAAAATTTATTAAGCGAATTTCAAATTATTTAATTAAATGTAATTGCACAATTACCAAATTTTCGGTTCAGGTAAAATCAAACAGACACCAGTAAAATGAATATTGTCCCTGACACGAGGAAAAGTGTCAATAAATCAGTGACAGTCGGTATTTAAAAAAAAATATGAATTATTCAATCGACGAAAAAGTATCCATAACTAAGTAGCATTACGCGGGAAACAGTTTTAAAGCAGTATCTGAAATTTTTTCAGTTTATTTCTCCACCAAGCCCATTCCGTCCATTTCAACTATTAAACGTATTGTCAGTAAGTTTGAGTCCAAAGGTACCGTAATAAATAATTGTAAATGTTCAACTCAGGATATCAAATATAGAGCCGAAGAAAGAAAGAACAAAGATCTTAATATTCTACTGAGTGTGGAGGAAAACAAAATGGTTAGTACGAGGGTTCTTGGGCAAGAGGTAAATAAACATCATATTTACAACCGTATTGCGCACTCTGAAAAAAAAACAAATATTATTCGTATAAATTCGAAAAACATCAAGAGCTGCAGGAAGGAGATGATGAGCGAAGAATGGCCTTTTGTTTTGAAATGATGAAAAGAGCAAATAACGATAGGAATTTTTTAAGAAATATTTGTTTTACCAATGAATGTACATTTACCCTCAACAATGAACCAAATGTTTAAAATTGTCGGTATTGCCAAGAAAATGAAGATTGCTTTGTTCATACTTGGAAACAATATCCCCAAAAAACAAATGTATTCCTTGCAAATTATCGGACAACATATCATTGGACCCTTTTTTATGGACTATTACCTGACAGTAGAAACCTATTTAGACTTATTTTAAAATAAATTGGACCCGCCTTAAAAGAAGTTGTTGGGGAAGATCAAATGATCTGGTACCAAATGGATGGTTGCCCCGCCCATATGCCTTATTTTAATTTTTTATCTTTGTGACACCACGAAGTATTTGCATATCATATACTATATACTAGACATATATATATACTCCGAAGTACAGAGTACCGTGAGTGCCGGATTTCGATGTTTAACCCATCTTTTCCCAGTTCCTCAGCCTGCCCTTGAAACAGCAAATATCATTTTACAGCACCTTTTAACAACGCGGTAGTGCCACCACGGACATATTTAAATAACTACTACCTAATGGTTAAATGAAAATGCTTTAACGGCAATTATTGGTCCAGGTACCGGATACCTTTCCTACAGGTCCTGATCTTTCATGAAATGACTTCTTTCTGTGGGGTCACTTAAAAAGTGTCATTTATAAAAGTGTAAAATTTGAGAATCTAAACCAGCTACAAAATGCTATTTTGTTAGAATGTAATAAACTTTCGCAATATCAACTTTTATATATATATGTTTTTAAGTAATTCTCTATTATTTTTAAAAAAGTTATTGTATTTTATTTAATTTTATTTTTCCACACCTAGTAAAATATTAAGAGTTTAGTTTTCTTTTTCGGATCTATTTTCGATCTTCTGAGTTAAACATTTACAAGAATTTATTGTGATGGCTTTGGACTCGAATTTACTGACGTATAGACGACCAGATAGGCTTGATGGAAAAATAAATTAAAAATATTTCAGATACTGCTATTCATTTAATTACATTTTAGTATAATAAAATTATTTTTTAAGGTTTGATAAAAAAATAATGTTAACGTGTCTTTTACTTTTAATGTAATGAATTTGAGATTGATGAAACGAAAAAAATCATTCCTTTTATACGGTTGTACGTCAGATTTAACAATACTTTATGCTTTATTCCCAAAGTATCTAAACTGTCGAACCTGCTTTCTTCAGAGGGCTTTTCATTTACTTGAAACTTTTAAATATTTAAGTTATATGTTAATAAACTGACTATTCCTTCCGTTAAGTCTCCTTTGGGGACTGCCTAAATCCTATCAACGATATTGCTTTTTTAATACAAGAAATTATATCTTTTGACCTTCACCTGAAATACAAAAAAACTCTTGTAATTTATATTGTGAACAATAAAAAAAATCGTCACACATTGCAACTTAAGAAGTATCCATTGATGCTCGATCAGACAGAATGAGAGGCTAATATCACCCCTCAAATAATCATTTTAAAATGTCTATTGTGTCATATTTTTCAAGTGCCATTTTCGCTTAGACTGTTACTTTAGTTTAGGGAAAATAAACGTTTTAATTGTCCATTCTAAGCGCCTCTTTGCTAATGAATTA
>JAHBCN010027605.1:0-10019 GCA_019359885.1 Listronotus oregonensis | reverse complement strand
TACAAATAAGAAATATTTTTAAAAAATTTGGTTTTTATTTAACTATGCAAAGGATGAATATAAAATTACAATTTGATCTTTTTACCTAAGTTTATTATCAGGTTCTTCGAGGGGTTATTTTCAATCCCAAAAACGCCACACCTCCAATTATATCTGTACTAAATCTGGCCATAATTTCTTTAATTTCTAATTCCTTGCCGGATTCAGCATGTTGAGTGATTACTTTTTTTAGGGCAGCTTTTTTCCAGAAGAGTGTCAAACATCATCTTTATTTTACCAAAATTTAAAAAAATAAATTTTTAAAAAAAACAATTGTTTATATTTATTCAAATTTTGTAGTATTATAATATAAAAACTAAAATAGTTCAGTAAATGAAGCCCGGGAAGAAACCCCCAAAAGTGGAGAAAAATTTTGGGAAGAAAAGCCGCTTAGTTATCGAAAAAAAAAAAAACCGGCGTGAACCAAACCAGACTTAGTGGGATTCTTTAATAAGGTAATCTTTACACGAAATCATTTTTACGACATTTTTTAGTGGTCGCGTTTTTTTATTTCGAAAAAACCCAAAAAAAAATCGGTTTTCAATAAAACACGTATTTTAACTTCTCCACTGCTCTATCTTTAATAATATTCATGCTATCAAGTTAAATTTTTTTTTAGATTAAAGTAGACACAATAGCGCTTCAAACAACGTCCCACTTGAAGCTGATATTTTTTTGTTAAATTTTTAAAATAGTACGAAACTCAAAATTGTTATTTTTAGTAGCGTAATTTTAGGCAATCGAGCAAAAAAAATTTTTTAAAAAAAACAAAAATTTTTTAGATTCCTTTTATAGTATTGAGTCGAATTTTTTTAACGGCCAAAGTCATTTTTTTTGCGCGCTTGGGTTTTAGCGAGCCGGCCGACTACAAAGATCTTACGGTCCGGTGGAAGTGTAGTGGGTTTAAAGTTGTATCAACGGGTTTTAAAAACGCAGATCTAAGGGCTGCTTAAGTTGTTTAAAAAAAGAAAAAATTTTAAATATCCAAAACAGGTGGGTAGTTTTTTAAAACCCCCATATAAAAATATCAATCATTGTTATTAATTACCCACCTAATAAGTAGGTTTATTCAATTTTTTTTATTGGTTGCTGGTAAAGAAAACCCCCCAAAGGGATTCGTTATTTTTTTGATTATACATTCAAAACTTCATTATTTTTTAAACATTTTTAGCAATAAAAAATTGCGGATGCTTTGTGTCTTTTAATTAAATTTGAGAAATATAGTACATACATTAAATATAAACTAGGGCTTCGTTAAAGGTCTTTTTTAAACAGGAATATATAATTCTTTTTTCCATATAAAGAGATGATACGAAGCTATTCTTTGACATGCCTGAATGCTGCTTGAATAAGCAATGTTGCCAGACTTTTTGTAATAATTTGTTATTATTGAAGGTTGTTTTTTATATAAAAAACTAACCAGAACTAACAAACAACAACTTTCAAACTATGATCTAGTTCTGGTTAGTTCCGGTTAGGTTTTCCTCGTTAAATTGTAATTTTTTTTATTATAAATGGGCCGTTCTGGTCGGTCATGATTAGTGCTGGTTAGTTAAAGCGGCTTTTTATTTTCACTAATTATATTTGTAACTGGTTTGAAATTCAAATATTTTTGATTTAATGAAAATTATCCTTATGGTAACGGCAAAGTTTTTTATTATAAATTAATAATATTTGAAGCGATGCATGAATTTATTACATGTAAATCGTAAATAGTTAAAAATAAAATGTCAAATAATGACCAATTTTTAGAATTTTTATTGCGCTTTTCTTGGTGAAAACTACATCATCCGCATTTTTTGCCTTAAATAATAATACTTAAAGAATATTTTACATTGCAAATTTAAAATCGTCCAATTCCGTGGGTGATTTTTACAGACCCAAAAATGTAATATGTAAGTAGTTATTTAGGCGCTTCATTAGTAGCATTTTACGTAAATTTAATCCATTTCTGCCTTAAAATCTTTAATAATGATATTGCAGGAACGAAATTTACACTCCTTACAACATTTTAGTTCTTCTTTCCCACAAGTACATGTTGGAAATTCAATTTTGGGTTGACATAAAGCCATTGCACTACGTATTATGGCAGCAGCTCTTAATAAAGTTTAAATTTTGGACATTTCTTTGGGAAGTAAAAGATCTATCTGAACATCACTACCAATACTCGCAGAAAAGGTAGATATTGTCGAACTATTTTCGTGTAGGTTCGGAAACCGTTTTCCTATTTTTGTGCGATTTTATGTTTCTTTCAGAGATGTAGTGGCTGTAACATAATTTATGATATTTCTCATCAAACGCAAATAAATCTTTATAGCCACGTAATTTAGATATCATATTAATGTCGTTCCTGTTCCTGGCAGCTTTATTACTTTTTTGATAGGTAGCTTTTCTACTACCTAAAAAAATTCAGTACTATGTAAAAAAATAAATACCCTAAACAGGATTTATAAGGATAAAATTGAAATTCGTATTTTGTTTCAGTACAAAATATAAACTAATATAAAGGTACCAACTATAGTATATGAAGGTACCTAATAATATTTAAATTACTTGTTTAAACAGATTTTTTATATAACTTTTCTTCTTTTTATTTTTACTATTGCTGCAAAAAAAACACATTTTTCTAATATTAAAACTATCGCATTTAAGTTTAGTGTCACAATAATTTGAAGGACCGGCGCGGCGCCACTGTCTGATTGCAAATTATGATAATAGTTTTGAGAATCTGTGTAAGTTTTACGACAGTCTTTATGATATTTTATTTTAATTTCGCCATTTAAAATATCATCTTTTTGACAGATTTTTTTTTGCTAGATTGTCCTGCCTTTTTTCAGCACTTAATAGTAATGATAACAACCCTTGTATTCTAGGTCAGCGTTTCTCAACCTTTTTTGGCCCACGGACCAAAATATAGTTATTATTGTTTTTTTTAATAAGTAATTTTTTTTCGCGGATCGAAAATTGTCCGCGGACTAGTAAAATTTCTCCGCGGACCACTTGTGCCATGGTGGTCGCCCGACCAGCGGTTGAGAATAGCTGTTCTAGGTCTTTTTAAAACAGATTTGTATCCATCATACACAATTTTCTTACAAATAATTCGCTTCATTGTTTTAAAATTTTAAATACATACAGCACACTCTAAATTTCGACAACCACCACTACTAATGTATTACTTAACTACGCACGCTATCCGCATGCGGGGCTATTGGATCCCGATAATACTTTTTACGTCTGAAAAAAATCGCTGTTGCCAAACGATACGCTCTAGGAAAAAAATGTTTTTTTCAAAAACTTTTGTTATTATTTGGCCATATTTTCTTCGCTGCATGTATGAAAATATTTTCAAAAATAAAAAAGTTTATCGATTGGTGAAAATTTCAATACCAAAATATTTATTTTTAGTTTATATGATTTTTAGAGGAATGAAAGTGCGAATTATGCCCAAACTGTTTATAGGGTTAAAAGCGCTACAGTGTGGGCTTTAATTTGACACAAAAAAAATTTCGGTATCTTTGATAGTTTTAAAGTTATGGCGGTGGAAACAAAAAAAATCAATTTTTTACAAGTTAAAAAAATCAATTTTTATTAATTTAAAAGTTCGAGACCACAAAAAAATGTCGTAAAATACGATTTCATGTGCCCGGTGACATACTCAAAGAAACCTAACAGGTTTGATCTGGTTCTACGCCAAAAAAAACGACACGATAGACTTACGGAATCGCTCCACCAAAACCTGAAGATCAGGTTGGGCCGTTACAATTTTTATTTTAATTTGCAGGTATTAATGTATACAATAACTTCCGAAAATATCATATATTAAAAAATGTCCGCAAGGGCCTGAACATGGCCCTCAAGAGCCCGGAAATCCATTTTTTCCACTAATTTAGTCGATATCTCCCAAAATATGACACTTACGCAATTCGTGTTTGGACGAAAATGAAGAGCAGTTTATTTGCTGCAAAAATGAATCCTATCACTTTTGTCAAAAATTTGATAGTTTTTGCAATAATCGGCCATAAATGCGCCGAGTATTTTTTGCACCTGACCCGTATCTCGAAAGGTGCTTTAAGCTACTTTCACTTCCAAACGGAAGGACTAATTTTTAAATAACTCACGTCAAAATGCATATTTTTGCATGATATAAAGTTTGCATGAAAGAAGGAACGTGTAGCAATACTATCTTGTTACTGTTTCCTTTTTTTTTTTTGTTTCTTTAGAATATTAAAAACTCGAGACAAAGTTAATTTTTTGCTCATATTTTTTTTTATAAAAAGTAAAGTTATTTTACCGAATCCTTTTGGATAATGGGGCTTTGAAGGTGTTCTACATTTATTCCGAAAGACTTAATAAATATTTCTTGTGTATTTTTATAAACAACCTTTTTTTTCTTAGGGCGGTTCTTTTTGATTTCCGCAGTTTTTAAACATTCTCGGGTTTATTGCTAATTAATATATATTCAAGGACCATATCGGCTAACAATGCAAAAGCTTAGATTGTTTTCTCGATAGCAGTCTTCTTTTTTTCCCATTTTTTTAGTTTTCCGGAAAATCGAGGAAATTCTTGTCCCAATAAACATACGACATTTTTTTTTTGTTGATTACTTTCTCTTCGTGCTCAAATTTTTTTGAGTTTTACAATTGTATTAAAGACCACATTCTGACCTTCTTATTAATATATATTTACATAAAGTACTTGCCTTACTTTTTATTTTTGATTTCAGAGAAAACGTCTTTAGAGAAAAACGTGGCAATATTTAAATTTTTCCAGTTTTCTTTTTTGGAGCACAAGGTAAGGGTTTATTTTTGTTATCCAAAGTTACATAAAAATCATTTATTTATGATTTTATTAATATCTTTTATATTAGCTGGAAGTTCACAGAACAGACAATTGGAACAAAAATCAAAGTTGGGCTTTGTTGGCTTGTTTTTTTTTCTCTTGGGACTTTGGAGATGGTCAAATCTTTTTGTCGAGTCTTTAACAAAGTAACTGTTTGGACAGTTTAGCTTGCCATTATTCTGTGGTCAGTACTTCAGCCTACACTTCCTATGCATTTCCAGAGAGGATTGCTTATGTAGAAACACATGGTGGTTGTCCTTTCTCATCTTGCTTACATCTATTAAAGTTGCTTATCCACGTGTTACCATCACAACGTTTTTACTCAGATCTTCGTTATAAATAAAACATTCCATCGTACCAGATTCTACTTTGAATTTCATATTTCTGCCACAAAAATAAAAGGCAACAAACATAAGACTTTCCTACAGTAAATAAATGATCTTTATTGAACTTGAGAAAACAAAAATGAAAACTTACCTTGTGCTCCAAAAAAGGAAACTGGAAAAACTTAAATATTGCCCCGTTTTTCTCTAAAGACGTTTTGTTTGAAAACTATAAAAAGTAAGACGAATGTTTTTTACACTTTTTACATCTTCTTGATTAATAAATGTATGCATTCAAAATCTACAATCCCATTTACAAAGATTGTTTATGGTCCTTGAATATTTATTAATTCCCGATAGACCCGAGCATTTTCGAAAACTCCGGAAATTAAAAAAAACCGCCCTAAGAAAAACACGTTGTTTATAAAAATACACAAATATATTTATAGAATTTTGCGGAATCTATTCAACACCTTCCAAAGCTCCATAATCCAAAAGGATTCGGTAAAATTACTTTTTATAAAAAAAATTATGAACAGGTTGATAGGAGGGTTAAAATATCGAGCTAAAACTAACTTTGGCTCGAGTTTTTAATATTCTAAAAAAACAAATAAAAAAAAAGGAAACAGTAACAAAATATTATTGCTACATTTGCTACACGTTTCTTCTTTCATGTAAACTTTAAATCATGCAAAAATATGCATTTTAACGTGAGTTATTAAAAAAATTAGTCCGTGCCTTTGGAAGTGTAAGTAGCTTAAAGCATCTTTTGAGATACGGGGCAGGTCCAAAAAATACTCGGCGCATTTATGGCCGATTATTGAAAAAACTATCAAATTTTTGACAAAAGTGATAAAAATCATTTTTGCAGTTAATAAACTGCTCTTCATTTTTGTCCAAACACGAATTGCGTAAGTGTCATATTTCGGGAGATATCGATCAAATTATTTGAAAAAACGGATTTCCGGGCTCTTGAGGGCCATTTTCAGGCCCTTGCGGACATTTTTTTATATATGATATTTGTAGAGGTTATTGTATACATTAATACCTGCAAATTAAAAAAAAAAATGTGACTGCCCAACCTCATCTTCAGGTTCACACCTTCGTTTACTGTTTACGTGTTAAAAACATAAATTAAAAATAAATGATTTCCACATAAAAATAATTAAAAAAACTAAAGTTGTATGAAAAAACGGAAATTCAAATATTTTTACAGGTTTTTTTTATTGTTAAACAAAAAATTTTTTGTAGTCACATTTTTATATAAATATTCTGGGAAATATAAAGTTTTCACCTTATTCTTAATCTAACGCTTTACATGTGATAATTTGTCATTGTCACATCATGGCCAATAAAATTTTGAAAAAAATCTATTTTTGGCAGCCATTCTGAAAACCAATGACAAGTGACACGTTAAGAAAAAAAATTGAGGCAAATAAGGTAGGTTAAAATTTATACAGGGTGCTATTTAAAATTTTAAATTAGGTTACTACGGTTAGACCGAATATATATATATATATATATATATAATAAAATATATATATAATAATATATATATATATATATATATATATATATATATATATATATATATATATATATATATATATATATATATATATATATATATATATATTTATATATATATAAATAAAAAAATTTTTTTTTTTTTTTTTTTTTTTTTTTTTTTTTTTTTTTTTTTTTTTTTTTTTTTTTTTTTTTTGCATTTATAAATTCTACAAATCATTTAAGCAACAAACAACATATATCAGCTCTAAGGTACGCATCTAAAGTAATATCTAGTTATATTTATGTAATTAACTGTGTTGTGTTTATAATTTGATATCATTTGAAGTATGTATTTTATAGTTAATTTAACTATTTGAGAGTGTTTGGATTGTTTTGAAAATTTTATTAAATTTTAGTTAAATAATTACTTGATAAAGCACAGCATATTGTGCAAAACGTCGCAGAATGAATAATCAAAAAAATTATATATATATATATATATATATATATATATATATATATATATATATATATATATATATATATATATATATATAAAAAAAAAAAAAAAGTTTCTTGTTCCTTGGGTATAGGTTTTTTGTTATTTGTTATTTGGAAACACATTACTTTGACGTTTCGCCCATTATATTGGGCTTTTTCAAAAAAACATTAATTTTTCGTTATAAAACCTAAAAATAGAAAAAGTTAACCAAGATTTTATATACACAAAAAAAAAAACAACAAAAACATACAGACTTTGGAACGATGATTCAATATACATTTAAAAACATTGTTTTAATAATTTTTAATTTTTAAAATACGCACCTAAAAGAAAGATCTTGGTAATCGGACTATTTAAATTTTTTTTGGTACAAATAATTGGGAATATGTTAAAAAATGCTTATATTTTATTTTTTTTTTTTTTTATTTAGATTTAATTTATAAAAGTAATTTACAAAATGTATATACAGGTTGGTTTAAAAATTAGGAGTTGGGGATGGTTAATATATTAGATTTATGATATTTTATTGAGGTTGTTGATATCTTGTTTGTCATTAAGAGCTTGGGTTCCTTTTAATATGAATCATATCCTTAATTAAAAGTTTCTGGTGATTATTTTTTTGGGAAAGAATTGCAGTGTTTTTAAAATCAAATTCATGTTTCAAATTTGCTTCATGTTTCTGTAGAGCTGTAGAAGCGTTTTTCGTATATTTTTGCCCATTAAGTCTGCTATAAAAGATATTGTGTTGTTTTACCAATATATTTTTTTGGGCAATTTAAAATGGAATTGAGCAAACCAGGTTAAACTTTTTTCTTCGGGATTTGGCTCTTTAAGGGTGTAAATAGTGATGATAAAAAGTTTTTTGGGGCCCTTTTGGCATACAACTATGTCATGTTTTGCCAGAATATATTTTATTTTTTCGGACAATTCCCGGGAGTATGGCATGGCAACATATTTTTTTACCCTGTCAGTAACTGTGGTATTTTTTAGTATTATTTTTATTGTTTTTGAAAAATTTAAAAGTGGTTGTTTGATAATTTTGTTTATTTGTTTAATGGGAAAATTATTTTCTTTCAAAGTGTTTTCACTTTTTTTTTTGATTTGTGGACGTAGTTCTGGTGGTTAATTTAATGCCCTATCAGTTAAACCTTATTTCACTATTTTTTTTTTTGAATTTGGGTTTATTTAAAGGGGTAATTTAAATAACGTCCTGACCAAGTATTTTTGTGTACCATTTAGTTTTAAGGCATTCGCTATTTTCACTTCTTATTAAGGTTAAGTCGAGAAAATTAATTTCATTACTAATTTCGATTTCAGACGTAAATTGTATTTTAAAGGGGGAAAATTATTGAATAAATTCACTAGCTCATCTACTTGACTGGATGGTAATGCTGTTAAGAAATCGTCAACATATCTTTTAAAGAAGATTATTGGAATGCTGATATTATTAAGTATTTCTTCCTATATAAAAGATCATTAGGTATATTGGTATAAGAGAAACGACATCAAGTGACACTGTTTATGGTCTGTAGGTTTTTAACCGAATCAATGAATTCCTTAAAACTAAATGAATCTTTAATATAATAATCGTTTTTACACGTAATTTTTGAGGGGGCAATCGCTTAAATACTTGGATAAATTGTAAAAAAGGAGATAGAATACACCAATTAAACGGTCTCAACGGAACACCGTTCTTATGTAGTTTAGGCAGCCCGTATATTTTGGGTGCGACTGCATTGTGTATTGAGTTTTTTTTGCCTCGGATTCCGAAATAAGATTTTTAGGGCAAGATTTTCTTTACAAGACTGTTATTTTTAATTTGATAAGAGTAAGTTGGATCACTTCGAGTTTTTTATAGGTTTGAGTATTCGAAAGCAGGTTTTCCATTTTAATTTTGTAGTCAGCTGTGTTATGATTAGGTTTTGTTGCTTTTATCTGGTTTTAATATTGTAAATCGGCGTTATCTTTAATAAATTGTTTGTTTTTTTAATTGTTTATTAATATTGTTTGTTAAAAACTAAACAAAACTATTTTACACTATTTATGTAACCTGCGGGGCCAACGATTTACGAGCGCCGAAGAAGCAGTCGAAGCGTTCAAAAATCATGTTTTGGGGTGTCTTAAGAGGAATGAAAAAACTGCTAGACAAAGGGTGTCAACGAATGCAAAAGTGTATTGATCATCAGGGGAATATTTCGAAAAACAATAAAGTTATTTTCGTTTTAAAATGTTTGTTATTATTTGCTATTCCTGAAATATAAATAGTATCCCTCCTATTGTAACTCATGCCTTGAAAATAGTTCCCCTTTTTTGTAACCTGGTTTTAAACAAAAGGTTAAAATTTGGGCTATTTTACCTTTTGTTTAGAGAAAATTGAAACCATATGAATTATTTCCAAAAAATTCTAAACTCATGTATAGTAAAATCATTTTAAAAATGAAAATTCGGTGCCCTTTGAAAAGAAAAATAAACATAAACAGTAGCAAAAAGATTTAATTTTTATTGTCGGCGGCCTTTGCTTTTTATATGGATAATTTTTACAAACACGTGCACTCGTCTTTGCTTTTTATAATGTGCCGCTTCCCGCAAGTGTCTGTGAAAAAAATAATAGTCCAAGAGCCAGGACATGCAGATGAACGTAATTTCAGAAGACATTTTTATGGCTTAAAATTATATGTATTTAAACTGATATAATTAAAGAAATTGCTTGTATCCATTTAAGAAATACTGAATGGGTAATTCCAGAAATATCTTCTAATTTTTTAGGATACGTTACAAAAAGCGGGGCGTTAAAACTTCATTTTTTT
>JAHBCN010027604.1:0-10082 GCA_019359885.1 Listronotus oregonensis | reverse complement strand
TTTAAAAAATAATTATAATAAATTGATTTGGTATATACACTTTGTATAAAGTTCGTGAGTATTTTATTATTTGTTACAAAAATATACATATCCTATAATTTATTGCAGATTTTTAGATGTAATAATAAAGTATTAATAAGGCTTTTTAAATTTTTAGTTTTTTTTTAATATAATTATTTTTTGACTCACACAGTAGAGTAATTGTAAGGTTTTTTAATAACTATATATTTTTTCTATCAATATTTTCTCCCAATTGCAATAATAACGTCCATAAATTATTTTTTTTTTTAATTAATATATATTTTTTTTATTTAACACTCTGTATAATTTTTTAATATGTTTAACCAACTGCCCTCTGATATATATCTTTTATTATTTTTCTTTTTTATATATATTGTAAATAGGAAAACATTGTTAACATATTCTCCGTATTTTTGGTGTTTCTCAATTTTAATACGCGCCATTTTGGATCCATCATCTTGGATTAACCATCTTGGATTTAAAATTTTTCAAATTTTGATCTCAGATTCGTAATGAGTGACCACGAAATTCCTTGAGTAAAATGTTTCATCCATATTCGCCGTATTTTAACTGTTTTTTTATTTTGATACCCGCCATTTTCGATCCGCCATCTTGAATTTAGAGTTTTTTAAATTTCGACTTCATATTCGTGATTGATGACCCCAAAAACCCCCAAGTAACAATATTCGGGCCAAAATATCGAGTAAAAATATGTTTTACCCAAAGACACAAAATTTCAGTTGCCACTTTTTTAAATTAGGGCAGAATTAAAAAATATTAAAAATATTTTCTCAAAAAAGGGCTTTGACAATCCTTTCCAAATTTTTTGAACTTTTTTACAAAAAAAAAAAATTCGGGAAGTGGGTTCTGTAGCCATTTTTAAAAAAAGCCAACTGTATGCCATTTGTGAAAGGTTGGAAACCATTTGACCTAGTAATCTTGAATAGGGCCCAGCAAAATAAATGTTTATAACTATGTAGTTCGATTAAATATGGGTCTAAAATTGCTGTTAAATTAGTATACTGATAAATAAAGTAACTTCGGGAGATATTTCAAAAATAAAAGTTTTTTAAAAATTCAAATTTTCAAAACGATTCTGTTTTGGATAGCGTCATCACTAGGTAATAATTTGCCAAACTCCAACAATTGTACTGTTTGACAAAAAACTTGAAATACCTATTTGATTTGTAGATGAGAAATGAACCCGTGTAAAAATCTCTGCCCCGTATTACTGTCATAAAACTGATAAAGAATACTTTTAAATAAAGGATCTTCACAAAAAAAAACTAGATGTTGAAGATAACCTTTCAGGATCACGTCCCCCTGCTTGAAGCCCTGATTCCTTAAAGCCTTATCAGATGGAACTTGAACAAAAGTCTTTCCAGGCATATTAATAGAGTATTTTTGCAATGAGTAATTATACACCAACGGTAAACTTTACTCATTTTGGGACACAACCGTAAAAATCCAATACAAATCCCCACAGAACAAGAGCAACGATAAAATGAAAACAAATATTGCAAAAGCGAGGTTATAAAACCGCCCAGTTCAATGCTACATCTAGTGTACATTCCACTGGGTTATTGTACCAATGCCAAAAATTGTACTACTAGGCTATTTGGCAACGCAGAATTTACCTAT
The DNA here is from genome assembly GCA_019359885.1 of Listronotus oregonensis. Taxonomy (NCBI): domain Eukaryota; kingdom Metazoa; phylum Arthropoda; class Insecta; order Coleoptera; family Curculionidae; genus Listronotus; species Listronotus oregonensis. The sequence goes on along the minus strand of JAHBCN010027604.1, from coordinate 8,420 downwards.
AAATGATGTCATTTATAAGTAACCCAACAGAAAGCGTTTTGCGGGACCTTTGAATTTCGAAGTTATTAAATCGAAATATCGGCAAAAAAGCGAATTAAAGAAAAAACGAAGTAGTAAGGTTTTGAAGAACGGTCTATAATGGGGAAACGGCATCATTAAAAAAATTGCAAGGACCCTATTATAAATGCAGCACAAACACAAATTAAACCTTCTTTTATTACCCTAAAACTATGAACCAACAAATCGGCAAGTAAACCTAAAATTCTATTTATATTATATTCCTTTCATCTATTTTAAAATCCAGTTATCCAGGATATATAAAACGCCCCAACTTTCATTAAAACTGAATTTTCGCTTTGATGAAAAAAAGAAAAATGTTTATTTTTGTTTGTGCTTATTAAAGTTGTTTCGCTTTTAATAATTTAAAATACCTGAGGCAATTTGTGTATTGGCGAAATTTATACGATTTTTATAGATTTACTGAAAACTGTCAGTTTTTTTCCGTCAAGCTCTCTTAAAACCATGTTTGTTTTGTATTTTTAAAAGTCCATTCGCGCCGCGAAAATATGATCCAATTTGGGGTTCGAAGCATAATGTTTTTGTCAAAAACGGTATAAGTTATCAATAATTTTCAAAAACTATATGAAAGCCAACACTTAAATCTAGGCTTCTGCTGTAATAGTTTTTTAAATTTGGATTTAGTTTTTAATATTTCCTCTTATAACTCGACCATATTTCAAAAATCCGTTACAGCAGAGGCATAGATTATTTCCTTACCTTTAAAATGGTGTATAATTTATGTCATTTAAGTGAAAAATAGTTACCGAAAAACGTTATCTCCTGTAGGCTTGCAATCGGAAACAACATCGCATCGATACACCGAATTTGCAAGAACCTAAATAAAATAATATATAATATTTTTAATGCGGCTATACGAAAATTGTGGTGGTGGGAGTTTGTTAGTCTCCACCCACCGTCTCCGCGTCCTTTCGCCCGACCCCTAAGGTGTAGCGTAAATACACTCTTAAAACGAAACATGAAACTTTTTTGGATTGGAACATTTTTCGTCCGCAAATATTTGTTATCCGCAAATATTTTTTTGGATGGTTGCTACGATTTTATCTATTATTTTTTGTTAAATGTCAAGTAAAGCGTTTTGTCAAAATACTAAAATAATTTAAAAATTAATAAGTTTTTGACTGTTTTTACTAATTAATGTTAATAACATAAAATATATAAAAGTGAGACTGTGTGTTTATTACACGAAACGTTTTTGCGTGTTTTCGTTCCTGCCATAACTTTGTTATTGTTCCACATAAAGGTATGAGATTTGGTGTGTATATTCAAACAAGTTTTCTAATTATAGTTATGCGAAGTGGTTTCTGAGATATTCTATATTAAAAATTTCCCATTGTACTACTAGGTGATGACTGAGTCACTCACTTATTAACTTATTAAAGTTATGTCAGTGGCGGCTCGTGGGTTCGCAGCCCGGGTCGGCAGATGGATGACTTATTTTTTTCCTCAGAAAACCTAACCATAAAATAAAACATATTCCGTTATGTAGCTCATTATAGGATTTTTAATAGTTTTAATTTTTGTTTTTTTTTGAATGTGTTTTATTTATTTTTTTGATTTTTTAAGTTTTTTAATTTTTTTGTGGTTTTTAATATTTTATCTTAAATAAGTTCATTATGTTTAACATTTTCTAACCGAGCTCTGTTGTTTACTAACAAGCAAATGTTTTGTTTACCAAAAAAAATCATTTTAAGTACACTGTAAATATGACCTTTTGATATATCGTGCTTTTATAGAGCACGAAAGAGTTCTTTCAAGTTGTCGTATAACAGACATGGCCAACAAAACGATTTATTTTTTGTCTCACTTCCCGTAAGCCAGGCATACTTACTTTTGATACCAATTTTCTGAAAAAGCCCTGTTACTTCCTTTACCTCCCGTATTAATTAAGTTTGACATCTTAGGTGTCGGACGCCCATTATTTATTATTTTAACTTGCTCGTCGAATGAAAAAGATGAAAGTCCACTTCTTAAATTTAAAATATAATGAACAATATCACTAGTTACATCTCCCTGTTCGTTTGCCGTTAGAGAGCTTCCCTCCATTTTTGTCGGAATTAAATTTACAAGATTACAAGGCTTACCTGACACCTGTGAGATAAAAATAATAAAATACACTTTCTTACGGAATTACACTAAAACTTCTTTTGCGATATTAAAGCTCGTTTATTTTAAAAGCAGTCCCAAAAAAACACTAAAATATCGATCAGCACGCTCTCCCGGTATAATACTAAAAATATCAATACAAATCGATGCGGGTTTCTTCTATTAAGTTATTGAGAACTAAACTTAACCTCACTTTATTTTCATCGGCAAAACTGTATTTGCCGAATGTGGCTATTAATACATGAACAAAATAAACCAAATGTATGTTTGGTTGCCTATCTTATTCGCAGCTTTCTCTGTGATTTACCAATGAAACCGTACGGCAAGCCGGACCAGGGAATACCAAGGCGATTCGAAAAGTAGAAGTGGAATAGAACTTTGGTATAGCTAATCGCAGGAGTTTAACGCAAGAAATCGGTATAGGCGGACAGTAAACAATATAAAAAAATGGCTTTCTAGTAAATAAGGTAGTTGTTCTGTAAAAAGATTGAGATTTTGGTTTGAATGTTTTGATTTTAATTAATTATTTACTCATTGAGCACTAACGACCAATGGGTGCTGCCGACCCTGCCGTCCCTGTAAAGCCGCCACTGAGTTATGTAGCCCAGGTTGTGGAGCAAAAATGTGTGTGTTTCGTATAAAAAAGTTTAGTAGATATCTTAAAATTTTAAATGGAAGAGGGGTCCTCCTTATGACAAATACATAAAAAGATACAGCCAGACTTTTTTTTAATGACGTTTGGTCATAAGTGACACTAGGTTATTGGACTGGTGTATGTATAGTATTCAAAAAGACCAGAAAGGTGGATGGTATGGTGTATTAATTAATTTTAAGTTTACCTGAATTTACTTCAGCATCAAGCATAGGTATAGGTAACCATGTATTATTTAAATTAACAGATATTGATGCTACACATCTGTCTTTATTTAATAAAATAAATGCACTTTTCCTTTATTTTACGTTTTTTTTTGAACAAGTTTCCTTTGCTAAATTAAAAATCTGTCAACACGCATTTGATAATAACCACATAATAAACTCGACTGCTTCTAGCATTTTAGCAAAGGAAACTTGTTCAAAAAAACGTAAAATAAAGGAAAGTGCATTTATTTTTTTTTATTTTATTAAATAAAGACAGATGTGTAGCATCAATATCTGTTAATTTAAATAATACATGGTTACCTATGCATGATGCTGAAGTAAATTCAGGTAAACTTAAAATTAATTAATACATCATACCACCCACCTTTCTGGTCTTTTTGAATACTATACATACACCAGTCCAATAACCTAGTGTCACTTATGACAAAACGTCATTAAAGAGTAAAAAAGAAGCTATTAGAATTTTCTAAGTTTTTAGACTGAAAATTTCTTAAATTTTAGTTTAATTTTTTGTTTTAGTTTCTGTCTTGACGACGATGGCAGACTTACCATCGAAACGTAGACTAGTATTTGTGATTTTTTGTTTTTTTTTTGAGGGGTTTTCCTCTTTTTAGTTGCAGGCGATCTGCGATTTCATAGGGGTCAATAGGGCTGGGCGGTCGGGTATGGACCCGGACCAAGAGGGTCCCATTTTCCAAAAAGTAGTAAGGCGAGTATCCCAAATAAAACAAACTGAAATTAACTATCAAATTAAGTATAATTAACTTTGTCGATATCTGTCATGTATGAAAGACATGCATTTATCTCGGAATATCTCAAAAACAGTTCTTTCGATAGTTTTTAAAAACTAATGCAATATAGATTACAGTATTAAAAAATTTAAAAAAAAAATCTGAATTTTTTGACCGTTGTTACAACGATATTGATTTTTAAAAGTTTACTAGGTCTCTTTGTTATTAAGAAATACTGTGCACTATTTTTTCTTTTTTTACGTCATTGCTTGGTTTCAAAAAGTATAAAATACTGCAAAATATTGTTGAATAACGTGACCCCATGTGTTGTGTGTACAATCATTGAGAACCTCTAACTTTTGGTAAAGCGTATTCGATCTTATTTGAAACTGCGCTAAATTTGGGGTCCATATATAATGATCCGTACTGGCACTAGTCCCGGCTCGTTCAACAATCAATTTTTGTTAGAAAGAGAAGGTCAAGTTCGGCACGGATGGCATGGAAGAGACGAAGATAAAAGATGTCCCAATCTCGGTTTGATTGTGGACTGACCGGGCTTTACTCACTCTAGGGCGATAACTTGATCTACTAATTTAGCGAGTGAACTACCTTAACGGGACAACTGCACAAAGCAAAGTATTAAAATATGTATTTATGTATAAAGTAAAATATCACTTGTTTAGCGAAAAGTAGACCAAGTTTAATGATTTAAAAGAAAAATTGCTATATTTTTCTACCTCATATGAGATATTTGAGATTTAAATTAGAAAATAGAAGAAGGTAACAAGAAATACCTTAAATTTCGCAACACAAATGGTCAATATTTTTTTTCAGCCTAGCGTTTCTTACAATGAGCTAACATCATAGATAGAGAAAGCATTTCATTTATAAACGCAATTAAGAGCTATGCCCAACATAGTTTGTGTCTATTATTGGCGATAGAATGGTACAAGCATAGTTTGTACTTACTTGTGAAATGATAATCCAGGAATCATATCCGTCACTTTACACACTTGGCACTGCCTTACCATTTTAATTTATTAAAAGTACTTACACAAAACTGAAATTTATACAATTGTCACAAAAATTACCCAAATACCAAAAACATTTGGAATAAAAAGCCATATTGAATGTGACATCTGTCGAGCCAAGCTGAAGGTGGCAGAAGTACGCTTCTATACCTAAAGTCCAAAATTTCTGTCAGTGACTCATTTAATACCGGCCACCCAACCGACGAAGCGGCTGAATAAAAATCTAACACTAGTAAATGATTTTTTAAACCTATGATATACTTTTCCGCTCAAATAACAGTGAACCGGCCAAAAGTTTCATCGCCACGTTGTCATAATTCGCGAAAATAAGTTACCAGCCAGCAATCGCATTAAAATAGCACGCCAATATGTATTGAAATCATTGTTATCGGAAGGCAATAAAAGTGGCAACACACATTCCTTAGTTTACAACTTGAACAGACATGAAAATAAGCGTATCGACAGGGTTTTCGTGCTGTTCGATGATTTTATTTAGTTATTATTGATTATGGACAGATTTTGTAAGTTTAAATTTTAATTTCTATACAGGGTATTTTCTAAATATTATAAATTTCTAATAATTGTAGTATATAGATATTGTTTTGTGCCAATTTTATAATAGTTTATCTTATTTAGTGTATATAATTGTATATAAAGATTTAGTGTTGTTAAGTGCTTTTAATTCAGTAAACAATGAATATTAACCAACCTTTAACTAGTTATCCGCCTACAAAAACTACAGTTAACTTTAAAAGAACGAATAATGGTTAAAAATGTTTACCATGAGATTCGGGAACGAAATCCAGAACTAACCACTTTGGATGCTGCAGAATATGTGCAACTTTAACAAAAGTTTTTCGCGTACGTATTCGGAGTTTTAAAAAGGGAAAAAATCAATATTAGTAATTATTCGGATACTGGAAAATGCGATTTTTCGCTATTTTTCACTTTTTACTTTTTGATTGTTAAACATGAATCAGAAGTGTTTTTTTGGCTGCCTCTTATAGTATTAAAAAAAAATAATTGAATTGTTTAATTCCATTTTACGACATATTCCTTTAAATTCTGTCATTTCACGAAAACATATTTAAAAAAATCATACTATGTTAATATTAAAAAAAAACTTAAAAAGTAAGGAAAAACCTTAATTTTCAATAAAAAGTAGGTAAAACGTTTACGTCCCAATTCAACTCGAAATTCTAAAAAAAGTTGACCTGTTACCAGGTTGTAATAGTTTTCTTTATGACATTTTTATAAGGTATGCGAACCTTTCTTCGCTCGACCTGCAATGTTTGATCAAAAATATTCTCGATAGGGAAATCCTAAATATGGAACACGAAAGACCCGAAATATTTTTGGATTCTACAAATGATGATCTCAATTTGTTTTCCCTTATATAGGGGATTTTTTTGATGAAGCAATGCGTGTGAATATCATTTAATATTGAAATTGCAAGATCGGTGGTGAATTGGCAATCGGTGTAACTTGGATTGTCTATCGTTCTGCTTTTACATTTTTTTTAATTTATGTTAAGACAAAAATTTTTTTTTTTTTTTTAAAAATAAAATCAGAGAAGGTAGAATTAAAGAAAAAAATTTTTTTTTTTTTGGAAAAACGTTGAAAAATCCCAAAAAAAAAATTTGTGTCTATGACCCAAAATAGGGGGTGAAAAAATTAAAAAAAAAAAAAAAATACATTTTTCATTAACCCGAATAATCCCAAAAAATATGGTTTTTCAAATTTTAAAAGGGGTTGAAAAAGGGAAAAAATTTTGGAAAAAAATTTTTGTTTTGACAAATTTTATCATTTATTTTCTAAAATTCATACGCCACTGGAATTGTTCCCCCCCCCAAACCCGGGGCACTCTAAAAGCGACGATGGTCATTGACAATTTTTTGGCGAAGTATCAAAAATTGCTGGTGTCACGTTGTCGCGCCTTTATTAGTAGCTGTAAAAAAGAAAATAGTATTTTGACATTTACTTTTCTGTGTTATACTTTATAATAATAAATATAACAAATATTTTACAGTTTAAAATATAATAGTAGAGTTTTTTTTGATGTAATTTTGGAAAAAATTAAGAAAAATTTAATCAAAATTTCTATCAATAAATGAAAAAAAGAATTTCAGAGCTTTACGACAAAATAGTATCTGTGAACCCCTTTTTTTTTTTTTCCGGGTTTTTTGTGGTTTTTTTTTGGGTTTCGGGTTTTTAAAAAAGAGGTTTTTTTATTTTTAAACCCTAAAAAAAAAACCTTTAAATTTGGGTTTTTTAAACAAATTAAAAAAAATAAGCTTTTTCCGGTAAACAACACCTGTGGGTTGGGGTTTTGGGTTTTAACGGTTAAAACTAAAAATTTTATTAAAAATTGTTCTTTTAAAAAAAAAAAAAAAAGTTGAAAAAACATGGGGGGAAAATTTATTGAACTCAAATTTTTCCCCTTTGATTTTGAAATTAAGTTTCTATTTTTTTGACAGGGTAGTTTTGCTTTAAAAATTTTAAAGTATTTTAAAAAAAAAATTAGGTGTGTGTTGTTTTATCAGGAAATCATTAAAATTTTTTTTTAAAAGTAATACATTATTCGTTCTGGCCCTTGAAGTTTTTAAAAAATGATTAAAAAAACCCCACCAATTTAAAAAAAAAAAGTAAAGTGATTTTTAAAAAATAACCCTCAAATTAAAAAATTACAAAAAAAAAAATTTAAAAAAAATTTATTATTTGTTCTGAATCTATTCGTCTTTCTGCCAAGATTTTTTTTAAAATTTCCCCGGGACATCTTGGTTTTTGAGACCTTAGGAGCTCTTAAAAACCGTTTAAAAAACCAGGGCCTACTTAAAATACAAAATTGATAAAGGAGCTCAAAACGGGCGGGGCGAATAATAATATGTCGAACAGAAAAGGTGCATTGGGGAAATTAAATTTATTTTGTTTATAATTCAGATAAAGTCATAAAAAAAAAAAAAAGTGGAAAAATTCGGTTTTTTTTAAAATCTTCAAAAAAATTTAACATTTTTTGATTTTGGGGATTTTTTAAGGCATCAAATGGTGCACGTTTTCCCTTTATTTAACAAATCGCATCTATTCAAGTTTTCGAGATCCCAATGATGAGGGTCGAATTTGGGACCCCTCATAAAATGAATTTTTTTGGCTCTAATAATTTGCCACTCCTAGTTGTCCATAAAAAAAAACCCCCCCCAAAAAAGTCATGCTTTTATAGGTCTTAAATATAGCTATATTGTAAATACAAAAAAAAATTTTCAAAAATAAAAAAAAAATCCCTTTTCCCCAAAATTTTATACTAGTCTTAGTAAAAAAAAATCTGAAAATTTGATTATAACAATATTGAAGCAATCTAATGATTGGTTCAAACGATTCGATTCCATAATAAATTTCGGTCGACAATATGGAGTTTTAAACATACGGCCGATGATGTTTGTCTAATCGGCGCATTTTGATATCGAAAACGGAAATCGCGTGGAACACCGTCAATATTGTCCTTCATACGAATTGACCGCCCTCCGTCAATATTTAGATAACCGATAAAAATTATCCGGCATTTTTTCTTTTCTTTGCTTTGGGGCGGCGTATTAATTTT
>JAHBCN010027603.1:0-10007 GCA_019359885.1 Listronotus oregonensis | reverse complement strand
GGTACGTTAGTATTTGGGGGCATCACCTTTTCGTACTGTCCTAAAAAAAAAAAAAAAAAAAAAAAAAAAAAAAATCATCACTTTGATCTGATTCTAATAGAAGATGAAAAAATATGTATGTAAAATTTTTTTTAAGTAATAAAAAAAAAAAATGGGGATACAAAATTAAAAAAAATACCTTCAATATCGGTTAATAATTGACCTATCAATGGGCTTTCTGGTCCATCAAACCAGTAAAACTCATATTTTCCATTTGATCTTTTCCCAAAAACCGCAATCTGTAGGTTTTTTTTCCTTTTGGGGTTTTTTAAAAATGCTTTGCACCAAATACTACTGAAAAAATTTCCCCTTATTTTGATATGTTGTATCAACTCCTGTTTTGTTGGAGGTAAACAGGATGCATCAAATCCAACAATAATCAAAAAACAGTTAAAAACCCCGGACAAAACAAGTTTTGGAGATGGTGCTTCTTTTCTTTACCCCTTCATACTCGGGGCAACCGCCGCGCGAAATGGCAGGACAGCAAGCGTAAGCTCACCAACGAATAAATCCTTTTTTAAACCCCCTTAAAAATATAAAAAAGAGTTAGAAAAATTTTGGGGATTTTTACACGTGATGTCACAAAGCTGAAACCCCCCATATTTTTGTCACAAATTTTAACCCCTCTCCCCCCTCCCCCGTTAAAGTGTGGCGTAATTTGTGAAGGTTTTCCTTTTTAAACGTATTTAATGATTTTTTAATAATATGCTAAATTATCGGACGCTATTTTCTACAATAAAAAAAAAAAAAAAAAAAATTTGGGGGAATGTGGTCAAATTTTTTATACCTCGTAAAATTTTTTATTTCCCCCCGTCAGACTGAAAAAATGCGGTTTTGAAATTTGTCGGACAAACATAAGATGTTTTTTATAAAATATATGCAATCAATTTTACCAAAAATTACCTATGTGGTAAGGGGATTTTCAACCCCCTGTCAGTTCATATTTGAGCGGTAGACATAAAAAACCCGGACAAATTTTTGTCAGACAAGTTTAAATTGACATTTTCAACAAAATTTTCATTAACTTTATCTAAAAAAATTTGTGGTCGACTTTTCAGAACCTTGGGAAATCGCCATAATATGGGGTTTTTTTCGAAAAAAAAAAGCGGAGGTTTGGAGAAGAGCCCCAAAGGAAAATTTTTGGTAGACTCGTCAAAACGATGTTCCTCACGAATTATAAAGTATGTGGTAATCAACTTCCAGGGGGCCTGTACTACTGTGGACTAAGATTTTTTTTTTCAATTTATATTTTTAGTTGTTTCGATTAGGAAAAACCTAGAATTTTTTTCTTTTGTGTTTTCTATTAATTATAAAAAAATTTATTTTAAGAAGTACCTAAAAACCATTGGGGAAGTATTTAATTTTAAAACCAAATTTTTTTTTAAAAAATTTTTTTCATTTTTTTTTTATTTTTAGAAAATTTTAATTTGACTAATTAAAACAAATGGGAATGCTTAACGCGTTTAAATATAAAAATTTTTTGGGTTTCCCAATGAAAAAATTTGGGGAAAAATGGGGTATGCGGGAAAATTGGTTTATACAGGGTGGCTAAAATTGGCCCCCCCGGATTAAGTGCTATTTTTAAAAAAAGAAAAGATAAGATAGGCCCCAGAAAATGGGGGGGGACCAAATGGTTAATATTTGAAGAAGAAAACACACCTTACTTTAGCAAAGTAACATTTTCACGGCACCCCCCTTTTTCAAGGTTTGATTTAACTGAGTTTCAAAAAAAAATATTTCGGTTTCTTTTAGGATCATAAAAAAATGTTTTTTTTTTTTACAACTTTTAATTTTTTAAAAAAGACTTGTAGCCCCATCACAGGAAGTTTTTCTAACAGTTAAAAAAGAAAAAAAAAACTGTAAAAGGCATAATTATGGTTCTATTTTTTTTTCTGGTTTTTGGGAACCAATGCATTTTTTAAAACCGTTGAGACGAAAGACCCCATTTTTGTCTTTTTTTTGAAACCCGGGGGGAAAAAAAAATTTTTAAAAATTTTTATACCTGTATATTTTTTTAAAAAATGGGGGGTTTTTAAATTTTAAAATTTTTATTTTAAAAAAAAAAACCCCTTTTTTTTAAATTTTGGGTTTTTAATTTTTTTTGAATATTATACTTATTTTAAAATATATATATTTGTTTTATAAAAAAAGGGCGAAAGTTCACAAGTAAAGAATTTTTAAAATAAAAAATACCAAATGATAATGTAAATACTGATAAGGTGATTTTAAGGGGTTTAGTTATTTTTTTTTTGTAATAAAAATGGGGAAAAATTTTTTTTTAATTTTTATTAACATAAAAATTTTTTAAAATTTTTTTTTTTATATTCTTTTTTGCAAAAAATTTTTTTCGTATGCGAATCAATATAAAATATGGGAATATCCAAGGGAACAAATATTCTTAAATTTTCCTTTCAGACCCTTAAAATTGTATTTTTATTAATTTCTTTATTTTGGGATAGTCCACGAAGGTTGCCCCCAAAATTTTACTAAAGAAAGGGGTGTCTAAAGCGTGAAAAAAAAGAAGTTTATTTACGGGGAGGCTTTAATTTTGGGGAAATTTTAAAAAAAGAGAATTTTTTGGGGTAGCTTTTTCCCCCCAGTTCCGGAAGGGGGGATGAAGAAAACAAAAAAAAATGTTCCCACTTTTCGGGACCCTTAAGTTAAACTAAAAAAAGGTTTTGCAAAAGAATTTAAAAATTACGTGTTTTTTTTTGGAAGGGGGAAAGAAGGAACTATGTACCCCGGGCCAATTCTTGACCACTGGCAGACTTTTTGGGAAGCGGGGCATGACTGTTTTTTGGGGAAAATTAAACTGGGCAAGTTTTTTTAGCCCCAAAAAAAAATATTATTTAAATCTTGTAATAGAGTTTTTCGCATTGACCTGCGCCGATTTTTAAAAAAGAATCACGGGGCCCCCTTAAAAAGGGAATATTATAGTAACGTGCAAAACTATGAATAAGTTGGTTTTTTAAAAAGGGAAAAAATTTTTTTTAAAGGGGAAAAAAAAGTTGGTGCCAGTATTTTTTCCCGGGGTAAATTTTGAAAAACCCTTTACAATAACCGATATACATACGTAAAAAGAAAGAAATTGGGGGAATCAAGAAAAAATCTTAAGTGGACTTTTTCGTTGTGTGGGAAAAAAAAAAAGATCATCTGTGGGAAAACCCATTTTTCGAAAGGGAAAATTTTGTTTTTTCCCAAATTTTAGCATTCGGGAAATTTTAATTTTTTTTCCTTTTTCCTTCCAAACAACTGAAAAAAAAAATATTTTGTAGGTCTATATAAAAGGAGAGTTTTGTTTTCTTGGGGCAGGTTGTACATTTCCCATTCCGGGGAAAAATGTCCAAGTCGAAAAAAAATTCGAAAAACGATTTTAAAAGGGGGCAAGCTGGGGGCACTTTTTTTAAAGGGGGTTTGGGTAGCCCCAGCTTAGACGTTTTTTGGGGGTTAAGAGAAGAAAGGATACGTTTTTATCTGTTTGATTAAAAAAAAGATATGGGGCATTTACGGGGTTTCCCCAAAAAAGGGACTTTATTTTTTATCAAATTATTAAAACGGTCTTTGGCTTCTGAGATTTTTTGATTATACTGATTTTACTTGGATGCTGGGGGTCGGTTATCGGGACTATGGTTTTGAAGAAATTTTTTTGGGTCCTGGATTTTTTAAAGTCTGGCTTTGTCACAGGAATTAGAAAACCGCGGTTTGTGATTTAAAGATTTAAAGTTTTTTTTTGGATAAAGAATATAGGTCTTAATACCCAGTTAAATTATTTAAAAAAGTTGTTAACAAATTTCGAAGGAATTGTAAGTGGAAAAGAAGGTAGGGTCCCAAGGGTGGGTATTTTAATACCTATAAAAACAAAAAAGTTGTAGAGGCGAGCCACTTTTAAAAAAAAAAAAATTTTTTTTAAATAAAAAAGGGTTTTTTTTGTCCGAAGAGCCAAAAGTTTTTTAAATAAATAGGTAAATATCCAAGCTTGGCCATAAAAATTTTATAAAAAAAAAGTAATATCGAAAAAAATTTGTAATTTTTAATTTTTAATGGCTGTTGATTTTGGGGAACTTATTTTTTTTAAAAAAATAGGACAAAATTACAATCGGTATATTGTAGGATTATTTTGCTTATTGATTTGATTCACTGTTACTTGCGTAGGTAGAAAGGTCTAGTAGGATTTTTTAACCCCCCTCATTTATTAGTTATTTTTTTTTGTATTTCACTCCCCAAAAATGTCAAAATAAAGGGCCCAAAAAAAATATTATTCGTCAAAATTAAAAAAAAAAGGTTAGGGGAAAAATGAAAAAAATACTCTCTCAAGTTTCTGTTTGTTTTTCCCCATTGCCTTGTTTGTGCCCAAAGGAAATATATTTATAAACATTAAAAAAAAGTTTTTTAAAAAATTTCTATATGAATATTATTTTTTTTTTAAAATTTTAAAAAATGCAATTTTGGGAAAAACCCCCAAAAAATTGCAGGGATTTTTTTACCTTTTCTGTATTTTTTTAAGGTCTATAGCAGCAGGGGCAACTGTGCCTGATTTTAGAGTTAATTGTTTTGATTTTGATATTTTTTCCCCAGTTTTTTAATTTTTTTTTATAAAATTGAGCATTTCCCTTTTTTAAAAAAGTCATCAGGACCTGATAACATACGTGAGTATTTGTTAAGAAACCCCTTGGTTTAGGTATTTAATAAGTCACTATCAGAAGGTGAGTTTTCCGGGGACTGGGAGACCCCTTTTAATTTTATTTTTAAATCAAAGGGGGAAATGTAAATAATTATAGGGGCTTTTCCCCCAACAATCTGCACTTCCCAAACTACTTGACAGCCTTGTATATGATCAACTAATTTTAAAAGTAAAAAACCCTCGATTTTTGTCAGCATGGTTTTTTTGGGGCGGGGATCTACCATTTCTAACTTGGTGTCTTATGAGACAGATCTTCAAATGCATTGGAGGGGGACCCCCCGGTGATGGGTCATGGGACTTTTCTAAGGGTTTTTACGGGGGTTAATTTCTAACTTGCTTGTAAAAAACTTCGGGTGATCGGATTTAGTGATAAAAAAGTGGAATGGTTTCCAATATTTAAAAGGGGAAAATTTAAAGGTTGGGGTAGGAAATTTTGAATCGGGTAGCATTGTCGTCACCTCTTGAAGTGCCACAGGGTGGCGGGGGGCCCCCTATATTGTTTAACTTTTTTCTTTGTGATATTAAAAATTACATTTGGGGCGGGATTATTTGCTTTATGCTGACGATTTCAAACTGTTTCGAATTGTTGATGATTTTAAAGAGACCCCCAGAATACTTCAAGAGTCTTTAAATTTTTTTTTCAGTTGGGTTTAAATTATCCCAAACCTGCAAATGCCCCCTTTAAAATTTTTTTTTAAACACAACAAAAAGTATGAGGCGAAAAAAAAATTGGGGGTCAAAAGCTAAGTGCTGTGAATTCAGTTCGGGACTTATTTTTTCGATTCGGGAACCCTTTTAGGGAAAATTTGAGGTACATAACAGGTAAAGTTTTTTGAATGTTGGACTTCATTTTCAGAGTTTTCAAAATTTTTTGAGTCACTTCGTTTGCTCTATGTCTTTTTTTGGGTCCCATTTGGAATATGCTTTGGTTTTTTGGGGACCCTTTTTTTAACATCTATAAGGACCAACTTGAGAGAGTTCAACGGAAGTTTTTTAAAAAACTGTGCCTATAAACTTCATAGGGCAGATAGAATTAAAAAAGTCCAACTGTACCGTAGTCTTCCAGTACTTGAGGACAGAAGAAGATTTTCCGACTTTTTCTTCATTCATAAATTAATTAAGGTTTTTTCGACTTTCCCCCAATTCCCCTTGTCAAATCTTTAAGGAACCAACCAACTCTTAGAAAGAATAAAGTTTTCTCTTTTTTTGGGCCATAGAACTAATTATGGGAGTTATTCTCCCTAAACCGTGGCCTTGCGCTACTAAATGCTCACCCTGAGATTGGGGCCCTTCGAGGCTCATTTGTTAGATACCGTAACAGTATTTTTTGTTCCTTTTTGGGAGGGATGTTTTGCTGGGGGATATACTTTTTTAATTTATTATTTCTAAAATAGTTATAGCCGTTATCTTTTTTAAAATAAATTTATAAATGGGGGATCCCGATATTTTTAAAATAAAAAAATAAAAAAAATATTTTTTTTTTTCTTTTTAAAAAATTTTTTTAAGTGATAAAAACACGATAAAAATCCGGGGGTTGGGGGGAAAAATTTTGAGTAGGTTATTTAAAAAATATTGAAAATTTGTGTAATTTTCTTTTAAAGGGCCCCCAAAAAAGGCTGGCCAAAGGGTTTGAGGTTTTCCCTTTTTTTTTTTTTTTAAAAAAAATTTTTTAAATATATATATATATATATATATATATATATATATATATATATATATTTTAATTCGCTTATTCAGTTCGAGAGGATGAAAATTTTAAAATTTAAAAATTTTGAAATTTTACGGGGGCTTTAGTAAGTGATGGGGTTTTGGGAATTTTTTGATTAAATTTTTTTTAAAAAAATCATTTATTTTATTGGGGAAGTTTTATTAGGTAGTAGTTTTATTTTAAAAATTGGATTAAACTGTTTTTAGCCAAATTTTTTAATAAGTTGCCCCTTTTTGATTTTTTTTTAAATTAAACTTAAAATTTTTTTTTCATTGGGGTTTAAAAAATATAATTTTTTTTTTATTACGGTTCCTATTTTTTTTTTTTAAAAATTCGAAGGTTTAATTATTTGTTTTTTTTTTAATTATTTTTGTTTTCTTCCTTCCTCTAAGAAGTTTGTTTTTTTATTTCGAATAGCGGGTGCCCAAAATGGGTCTGATTGAAGCGTGGCTTCGTGGGGTCGTTTATTTTGTGATTACTGGGTTCCCCTCCCCCCCGGTTTTTTGGTTTTGAGACTTTTTCCCTTTTTTTAGTTTTTGGGAATTTGTCCCCAAAAATTTTTTTTAATTTCCCGGGTTAAATTTTTACGGTAATGGAAATTTGGGAAAGGCCTTTTTTTTTTTTTTAAAAATTTTTTTTGGAAAAGTAAACTTTTAAAATTTAATCTAAAAAAACCCTTTTTTAAAAAAAACTTTGTAATTTTTTTTTTCATAAAAAGAAAAAAAATTTAAGATTTTTGTAATAAAAAAAGTAAACTGATAAAAAAAAAATTGTTGTTACAAAATAAAGAACACCCCTTAATTTTTCCACCCCGCCCGGAGATTGTACGAAGGGGGATTCAGCGGTCACTTAAACCGGCGCTGTGGCCCCCGGGAAAAAGCCCCCGACCAAGTGCCCGGGGAACCCTTACTTCGGCCCCCCCCCCATTTCTCCACTCTGCAGACCACGAAGTAGAACCTTTTTCCCCCCCATCTCAGTGGGGGAAAAAAGGCCGTACTTCAGGGTTACATTTTTGTTCCCCCCGACAGGGACGGGAATAAACAATATTTCACTGACAAGGGCGCAAGGATGGGGGCTAACCAAATTAAACCCCCGATTTTTCCAAAAAATTTATGATTAATAAATTGACGGGAAACCCAAAAGGGGGGCCCCAAAACCTTTTCCGGCCGCCCGCAATATTACCCCTAAAGACCCACCCCAATTTAGACATCGAGCAGCAAAATCCATCCACTTTGGGGTGGAAACCGGAAAAAATCACCGAGGGGTTGGGAAAAAATAACATCAAATTTAAGGGGGTTTTTAGCCCTCCGAGGTCTTAACCGCCCCCCAAATTAGCGTAAACAGACAGATTGGTAGTTTTTGCAAAAGCACCGCGCGGCCCGATTCACCAAAAGGGGTGAAGGCCGGGGGTTTTCCCGGGGACAGAATTAAGATTTAGCCATTTGGGGAAAGGGGGATTAGCCGCAGAGGCTCTGCCTTTCCCCCAAAAGGGAGACCCGCGGCCCTCAGAAAAAGCCTCCGCCCGGCCCGAACCATTTCTTCGGCGCGGCCCGATTTCTCCACTCTGCAGCACTGGCACAAGGAATCCTGTTCCGCCGATCTCAGTGGGGAAAAGGCCTTTACTTCAGGGTTAATCTCATTCCCCCCTGGACAGGGAGGGAATAAAAAATATTTCATGACAACCAAGGGATAGGCTAACCAAATTGAACCCTGATTTTTCCAAAAATTTATTTTTAATAAATTCACAAGAACCAAAGGGGTGCCGACAATTTCGGCCCCCCCAATATTACCAAAGACCCCCCCTCAATTTAGACACGACAGCAAAATCCATCCGCGTTTGGGGGGTGGAAACCGGAAAAAAATCCCCGGGGGTTGGAAATATCAACATCAAATTTTAAAGGGGGGTGGCCCCCCGAGGTCTTAACCGCCCCCAAACTAGCGTAAACAGACAGATTAAAGGCCCCTTTTTAACCCAGATCCGCGGCCCGATTCACCAATATTTAGGGGGTGAAATTTGGGCCCGGGGGTTTGTCCGCGCGACAGAATTAAGATTTAGCCATTTCGGGAAGGGGATTAGCCGCAGAGGCTCTGACCTTCCAGAAATTTTCCGGTATTTGTGGGGGAAACCCCCAACCCTAAGGGAAAAGAGCCCCGCAAAAGGGTGGTTTTACCCCATTTTGCCAAACTTCTTTCGACCATGCTGACCGAATAAAGACCAAATAAAATCCAAATACATAGATTTTGATTACTAAAGCGCTGGGAAGGCATGAGGCAAGTGTGGAAGGTGCGAAATCTGGGGAAGTTCCGTTTTTCGGCCGCCACAATATTCCCATTTCGAGCTGCCGGTTACAGAGCTAAAAGCTTATAAGAGTTCGAACGCGCAAAGCGCGATGGGCCGGCGCTCTCTATTTCTCGGGGTGGAAGGTAGAGAGCCTTGATTTTAAAATTTTATATTTCAGAACGAAACAAGCTAAAAGAAAAGGAGTGGCAAAAGACGTCTGGCCCCAGTTTGGGGTTTGAAAAGAGCGAAGTTCCTGAGATAGAAACCAATAACAATAACGAGTCCCAGGGGATGAATTCTCAGCCCTTTTCAAAAAGGCTCCCGGGTATTAACAAAATATGGCATAGGAGGGTTCTTTGAAGGGCTGATCACGAATCTAAAATCGGGCATAGTTTTTGTTTTTTTACCTACTTTGAACCAACCTTTTACAATATTTTTTCTAAAATTTTTGGTATTTATATTAAAAAAAAATATAATTTTTCTTTTTTCATTTATTATTTATAAAAAGTTTGTTGGTAAATTAATGGGGTGGGCCATGACCCTGTTCTTTGGGTGATGAGGCCAGACGCTCAGCTGATCACGACAAACTTAAGGGGTGTCCGAAATAGGTCTAAAAAATCTAATTGTCCAGGAAAATACATACAAGTGAATTCTCTTTATACGGTTACTCATGGCTATATATATATATATATATATATATATATATATATATATATATATATATATATATATATATATATATATATATATATATATATATATATATATATATATATATATATATATATTTTTATATATATATATATATATATATATATATATATATATATATATATATATATATATATATATATATATATATATATATATATATATATATATATATATATATATATATATATATATATTTAAAAAATATATATATATATATATATATAAATTTTTTTTTATACAAGATCGGTGAAGTACATTGCTAAATAAACACAAACACTTTATAACAGTTACTGAATTTATTAAATATTTCATCCACTTATAATTATAATTAAAAATTTAGTCTAAAAAATTATATTTAAGAAAAACGGGAAAAATGACATTTTTAATATTTTATTACTATACCAAACTTATAGTACCAACCCAAAATAGTTTACCGAAATGTAACTAAAAAAAAAGTTATTTGGGTTGCATAATGTTAAGTCCAGAGAACGTAAAATATTGCACTACCAACATTCTCCCTCAATATTTGGAGTAAAAATTAAATAACAATAAAGAAAATTACTGTTTTTGATCTTCAACAAAAA
>JAHBCN010027602.1:0-10153 GCA_019359885.1 Listronotus oregonensis | reverse complement strand
TATTTCTTTTTATCACCACCTTGTGCACTGTGCAGACAAAAAAAATTAGTTTAAAAAGTGTGTAACTTTAAACCTAAAAATAAAAATCGACGGGTCCAAGCATTTTTATTATACTTCCGATCTAATTTTTATTGTAATTATCCTATACATTACTAATGCACTGTATATTGAAATTAATTTAATTGAAATAAACCAAAAAAACCCAGAGACAAACGGGGAAAAAACGAGAGAGAAAAACTTGGTCTGTCTCGCTGGGAAATTTGTCTCGTCTCGTCTCGAAATATATTATTCGAAATTTCGGGACGAGACGAGAAAAAGGCTTTATCTCGTCTCGTCTCGTCTCGTTTTCGCGGAAACCCTTTTTTTTTCTTCATTTTTTCCCGTTTGCCCCCCCAATTTTCCCTTTCCCGATTCGTGTTCGGGGGAAAAAAAAATATGCCAGAAAATCTTACTCCGGCACCTAGCACACCTCACTTTTTTGAGGACCTGTGTATCAGCGCCTAGTAAATACTCATTATTTAAAAAGGCATACTGGGTTTCTGGGTTCCTTTTTTTTTTAAAAAGGCAAACGGTTTTATCGGCTTTAGACATTTTAAAATCCTTTATAGAAGAAAACAAATGGTAAAAAGACTTTTTTTTTTAAACATCAATTAGACCAAGCTTTATTTGTAAAAAAAAAAACAATAGTTGGGGTTAGTTGTGGTTATTTCCAGCTTTATCTTAACAGGTTTTCTTTAAAAATTTTAACGTCTTTTTTAAAAAGCAATATTTTGATATATTCTTTTTTTATTTGTTACACCATAATAAAACACATAGGGTCAATATTTTCGCTCACAATATCACAAAATAAAATAGTTTTTTTGTTTTCCATATAAAATACACTAAATTTACGGCCCGACTTAACATAAAAATAAGTGATATAGAATACGTTAGAAAGAGATGATACGATGCCGTTTCTATGACGTTTCCCTTTTTGAATAAGCTATGTGGCCAGATGGTTTTCTGATAATTTGTTATAATTAAAGGTTGTATTTTTTTCGTTTGGCGGAAATGAACTTGTTAAAAAAACGTATTTAATTTTTTTAAGTTTTTATTTAATATAAGTATACAGTGATTTCAAAGAAAAAAAAAAAAAATATATATATATATATATATATATATATATATATATATATATATATATATATATATATATATATATATATATATATATATATATATATATATATATATTTATATATATATATATATATATATATATATATATATATATAATATATATATATATATATATATTTTAAAAAAAGGATAAAAATATCGTGTATTTTTTAATTCGAACGGTACAGGGTGTTCAAAATTTTGTGTCAAACTCTTTAAATGTTAAAGCACTTTATTTTCCTTATTTTAAATATAAGCCCCTGTATATTTTAAGGTCGTTAGAAGCAGAATTAAAAAAAAAAATTCCTAATAACATTAAGTATTACGTAGAAATTCGTTAAAGTGACATAAATGTTGGCCAAAAGGTATTACAAATTAAAAATTAGGTTTATTTAACATATAAAGGTCTTTCTTAAATTCACATTTAAAATAAGAAAAAAAAAGTGCTTTAAAATTTGAAATTTACACAAAATTTTTGGGGCACCCTGTAAAAATTCCCCAATTAACCAAAATGACCTAAGCTACTAATATTACATTACTAAATAAGTTTTTTTGTCTAATTTATTAATCAAGCCCCATTGATATTTTTTTTCATTTTGTAATTTTATATATATATATATATATATATATATATTTTATATATATATATATATATATATATATATATATATATATATATATATATATATATATATATATACATATATATATATATATATATATATATATATATATATATATATATATATATATATATATATATATATATATATATATATATATATATATATATATATATATATATATATTTTTTTTTTTTTTTCTCTGAAATCACTGAACCGGTGTTGACAAAATTTTAAAGGAAGATAGATAATTACAAGAGGTACCTAAATATACCAAAAAATACAAAGCATTGAATCCAAAAAAAAATGCACCATCGTGACGTCACATTTTTTTGTGACACCCTGTATAACCAAAATTATTTTCCCGAAATGCACCAAGAATTACTCAGTTATGGTTAGGTTTTTCTCGTTAAATTGTAAATTTTCTATTTCTCCTAAAAATAAGAAAAATCGAGAATATTATATATTATTTAAAATTGTTTGTTTTTTATGTACTTTTTCGAAAAAACATAAGACAATTTTTAAATTTGTGTATTATAATGCTTTGAAGCTAAATTTAAATTGGTATTTTTATTCGACAACGTCGCAAAATCTAGCCTTTTAATTAATCTAAAAACATAGTGTTTTTTCGAATTTTATTTTTTTTTGCAAAAATGCAATTTTTTTGGATTTTTTCTTTTTGAAATTTACCAAACAAAATGTGTTCCTTTTAATCTGTATTTTCTATTTTTTTAAATCAATGGATTCTAAGCGGCAACGGACCAATCTTGGCAATATCGATTGACAATATCGATATATTAAAAGACGTGCCTTTACGAGTAGTTTTAAACCATATTTTCGGTAATTTTTTTTAATCAAAAAAAGACGAAAATATAAAATTTCTTTTTGGGCAAAACAAAAATTATTAAAAATATACATAATTTAACTTACCCCCTACATTATAAATAAGGAGTTTTTCTTTATATCACTCTTATACTTTAAAAAACAAAAAACTTATTTTATATGGTATTTCTACACAATATACAAAATTTGTGTTCTTAAACACCACTGTTAGTTAGTAATCACTTATTTTTTAAAAAGTAAAATGAAAAGTGCTACTTTGTCGCTATAATTAATAAGTTGTCTAGGGCGACATACGCACTTTGTTCTAGAACTACATATAATCGTCTTTCTACAAGGGTGATTAGATAAACCGACGAATTTTTTTTAGGAATCTATTAAAATATCGTAAAATATTAAAATTTACTTTGTTTCTTTCTCGGAAACACCAAATAATAAGTAAGCAAGATAACGTTTTTTATATTTCACCCGCGTAGTAGGTGACAAAACGAAACTACTCGGTAGATAACCTTTGCGATCAATTTTGGTAGCGGAGAAGTCCACTTCAAATCACACGGATGTATTTAAAAAAAATTAAAAGTATGTACTGATGCTTCATGAGATAAAGATATCTTTTTTTGGTTAAAAACGTATTTTAGATAGCAAAAAATTCCGGATATGATAGAGAAGTAGAGAGATAAATTTATATTACCCAGACAGTATGTTGAAGTATCTAGAATTGTCAATATACGAGGGCAAGGTAAAAAATTCCCTGTCTGGCAATGAAAGAGTGTGACTTTCATTTAACATTTTTTAAAATTTTTTTTACATAATATCCCTTGACTTCAACACTCTTGGTCCACGTTGGCAGTATTCCATCCCGAACTGAAAGTTTGAAAGGCTGTTAAAATATTCATCTACGGCAATTTCAACTTCTTTATATGACGCGAAGCGCTTTCGAAAAACAAATTTCTTTAAGAGTGGATGGTCTGAGGGTGCCAAATCAAAAGAATAAAGACGATGCCCGAGCAAATTGTGCCGTAAATCTCACAGTATCCCATTGCCAACACACTATTGTAAGCAGATGAGTTGTCCTGGTGTAAAATGATTTTTTCTTCTTCAACCCAGGCCTCTCCTCGCGAATTTTGACATTTAACTGGTCAAGAACGTTAGAGTTCGTTGAAATTGTTATCAATTAACAGGATGAAGCCATGATTTTTCCTGCAGATGCGACTGACTTCGCTTTCTTTGGAGCTGAACTACCTGCTTTCACCCAATGCTTCGACTGCTGCCTGATTTCTGATGTGTAGTGGTGGACCCATGACAAATCGCTACACAAATCGGCTGGATCTCTCTTGAAATAGTCTAAACTTTGCTGAGAATGTCGTTTGCGTAGTTACTTTTAATCTGCATTTATCAAATGCTGGGTGCGGCATTTGGCCGCTCATATGTAAGGGATGAACTTTTTAGCAACAGCGAACATGACAGTGTTTTCAAGGTATTAAACTGAAAAGAGTTTTGGCGCCCCAATCCAAGTGTAGGGTCTTGTCAAAAAAATAACTGCATAACTCTGCGCTTGTTTTCCAAATTAGGCTTAGAGGCTGGCTTAAAAAATTAAATATTAGAGTGGAGGATAGGTACTATCGTCAGCAGATCATTAAAATATAGAAGAAACACAGTTAATGCCAGTACTGAACCTTGGGGTACCCCCGCATTAATTTGGTGGAAGCTGGAAAAATGGCCATCTACAATAACTGATATACGTCGATTAGAAATGTGCTCCCGAGCTTGCACCCATCTTAACTCGCCTCTTTCGAATCTCTTACGACACGGGCATTTTCCCGGAGAGTTGGAAAGCTGCACGTGTGCAACCTGTCCCCAAAAAAGGATCCAAAAGTCTTCCTTCTAACTATAGACCTATATCTCTTCTTTCAGTTGTTTGCAAAGTAATGGAAAAAATCATTAATTCCCAAATCTTAAAGTATCTGGAAAAGCATAAGATCTTACATGATAGACAATATGGATTCCGTCACAGTAGATCCATAGCTGATCTTCTTTCCTTTGTCTCACACAACTGGAACAAGTCCCTTGAGTTTCTTGGTGAATCCCAGATCGTTGCTCTTGACATATCTAAAGCTTTCGATCAGGTCTGCCATGATGGGCTTCTTAACAAACTTCCTTCTTACGGTCTTCCACCTAAGCTTTGCTCTTGGCTTCACAGTTTCCTTTCTAATCGGCGTATATCAGTTAGTGTAGATGGTCGTTCCTCCAGCTTCTACCAAATTAATGCGGTACCCCAGGGCTCAGTGCTGGCACCCACGCTGTTTCTTCTACATATTAACGATCTTCTCTCTTCTACAATCAATCCCATTCATAGTTTTGTGACGATAGTACTCTCCACTCTAGTTTCAATTTCTTAAGCCACCGTGTAATTCTGATTTTGAAAACAAGCGCAGGTCAATGCAGATATCTCTTTCACAAGACCTCAAACTTATCTTGGATTGGGACGCCAAAATCTTGTTCAGTTTAATGCCTCGAAAACACAGCATGTCCTCGCTGTCGCGAAAAAAGTCTGCAAATGATCATCCCTTACATACGAGCGGCCAAGTTCTGCAGAACAAAGAGTCGTTTAATCTAGTCGGCGTTACCTTTGAGAATAACCTCAACTGGCACAAACACATTTCATCCATAGCTTCGGCAGCTTCAAAAAGATTGATTCCTCTTCCGAGCCAGAAAATATTTCTCTTCTTCCAATCTGTACACTCTGTATGTATCCCAAATCAGATCCTTAGAATATTGTCTCATGTCTGGGGAATGGCGTCCCCTACAACACTTAGCATTCTGGACTCCATTCAAAAAAGTGCCGTTCGTCTTATTAATGATCCAACGCTCACCGAAAGGCTTCCTCTTCTTGCCCATCGTCGAGCTGTAGGGGATCTGTCGCTCTTCTATAGGTATTTTCACGGCTTCTGCTCAGAGGAATTGGCCAGTATAATTCCTTCTCTGGTAGCTCCCAACAGAGCAACACGTAGTGCAACTTTATGCATCCTTTTACAGTTCAGTTAGAGAGGCCCCGAACTTCCCGCTTTCTTCGTTCCTTTATCCCTAGAGTGTCAAGACTATGGAACCTGCTGCCCGCAGAAGTTTTTCCTTCTCCTCCCAATCTCCAAAAATTTAAGTCCCGTGTGAACAAACTCCCCCTCACCACACTGAAGGCACCCACGGTACGTTAGTACTTAGGCATCAGCCTTCGTGGACTGTCCCAAGATAAAAAAACGTCGATTAGAAAGGAAGCCCATCATACCAGACCTGGTTAAAAACTTTGGATATGTAATATCTGGAATTCACCAAGAAACTCAAGGGATTTGTTCCAGCTGTGTAACACAAAGAAAGAGAGATGAGCTGTGGATTTTTTGTAACGGAATCCCTACCGTCTGCCATGTGAAATTCTGTGTTTTTCCAAATACTTTAAGATTTGGAAATTAATGCATTTTCCATTATCTTAAAAATAACTGAAAGAAGAAATATAAGGTCTATTGTTGAATGGGAGAGTTTTGGATACTTTTTTTATGGACAGGATATACACGAGCAGCTTTAAAGCTCGCCGGAAAAATGCCCGTATCGAGATTTGAAACAGGCGTGTTAGGATAGGTTCAAGCTCAAGAGCATATTTTTTTAAGATGATTGTTGGTATGCCATCCAGCTTAGCTGATTTTGGTATTAGGAGGATACGCTTGATCTGTTTGACCTTCAAAATGATATCGGACATTTTATGAGTAACAGGGGAAACTGTTGGAAAAGGAAGATTAATGGGAGAATCAAGGATGAAATTGGCAGCAAACTGGGTATGGCTTTTGTTTTAGAGGTAGAAACAATTTCATTTACCAAAGTTAGGGGTGCAAAAGAATTTGTACAAATGTATTTTTGCCTTTGATATTTAGCAACAGCGTATGACCAAGGCAAAAATTACGGTAGAAACATAAGACGTGTCGCTTCAGAAGCATGTCGGTTTCATGCATACGACAGAGATCCCTGCGACACAACCTTCGAGCGTATGTCTATTAGAGGCAGCCTTGCGGTTTGGCAAATAAGCATGAAAGAGAGAAACGAGAATCGCAGTGTAACCTTTTTCTCGCTCCAAACAGCGTTTTTCAAGAGGTCTTTATCTACGTGTCGGGGACATGTAAACTGCCGCCCAAAAAAAGGGTAAATGTAACATATAACCCAGGTCCAAAAATTTATATTTACCTAAAACTACACTTCTAAATTCGGTCCCCGTTATAAATTAACCCGTTATGTCCCAGAATTTTTTTTGCAATAAATTAAGGTTTTTTTTATAAAAAAGGTTTACTTAGGGTTATGGAAACTTAAAAATAGGTAAGTTTTATTTTTCGTGTCATTAGTTTTTTTAAAAATTGATGTTGCCATATGGCAACGTCGGGACATATTGAGAATTCGAAATAAGTTAACGATACAAGCAATATTTAAAGAAATCTTTATTGAACTTAACAATATTTATAAGTACTAGTCTTGTAAATGATATCCCTTAAAGCATTTAATACACAGACCAACATTGCACTTCTCGCAAGCAGTACGCATAATACTGTTGCAATAATCTCCAGCGCATCGTCTTTTTTTTCTATAGGAATTGGCCAGTGATTAAGACCATCATAGCGAAGCGTTTCGTAGGGTGTATCTTCCAGTTTACGTTTTCGTGAAGGCCCAGATCCTTTAGCATCTTGTCCAAAGTGTTTGCAATAATATATTGCAATATGGCGCCGAAATTCTTGCTGGGACAAGGTCGGATGTGCCGATCTGTGGAGCTGCCAGGCATTTTGTACTGATACGTCGATCAGCCAAGTAAAAATACAACTCCACCACTTTTTACCTCTATTTCCAATGCGGTATAAATTGACATTCTGATCCATCCGATCTACGCCACCCATGTGTTTGTTATAATGACCGATAACACACGGACGAGACACACTTATTGCCGTCTTTTGAGCTTTAGAATAGCGTTGGACTATCGACACTGGATTTACTCCAAATGTTGTTGATGCCATTGACACTACAGAATTATCTACCCATTTTGTTACGACAATTTCCGGGTTTCAGATTTTGAGGAAACAGCGAAACCTCGGGGTTTACTCTTTAGTTTATCCTTGGGATCCAGAGGACAACTTTTGGGAATTCTGTTCTCTCTATGGTCCCAGATGAAGAATCCCCCACGAGATTTTAAATATGCTAATAGTGGAAATCCGGTGAATAAATTATCGAAGTAAAATGAAAATGGCAGTTCTTGAACATCAGGTGAAAAAATCATCAATCATACTAACGAGTGGAGCAGCACATTTTCCAAACCTTTCTTCGTACAGAGGGTTTGATCTTGGATTGTTACCTTGATATATTTCAAAGTTTACAAGATAACCGGCGGGGGTACATAGCGACCATACTTTGTAACCAAAACGCAAACGGTTGCCCCTTATGAATTGCTTACAGCCATGTCTACCAAAATAAGCAATCATACTTTCATCGTAGGATAAATTTTGCTCAGGATGAAAGTGTTTTAGAAAAATTTGATTTCAAATGATCTGTTACGGGTCTAAGCTTCCACATTTTATCCTTATCAGTACCCGTTTTACGACTATCCTCGAAATGTAGAAACTGCAATATTTGTTGGAAATCGGTTTCTACGCATTGATTTCAATACCAGACATTTTGAAGATCCTCTTCAGTACTCCAAAGCGTTCTGACACGACTGTGGTAATTATAGCCAGTAATGAGTAGGATAGCAATGAATACTTTTAACTCCTCTACAGAAATATTAGGATTTGGTTTGCCTAGAAAAGTTGCATATCTTCCTGATTCATTGCAAATATGCTGAAGTAAATCATCATCGACGAATTTTTCGAACTGTTCATGGGCTTTTAGCAATTTGCAGTCTTCATAATTTGTGGTGGAAATATTGGAGTCATTCCGGTAAGATTATCTTCTCTCCAGGTAAACTTAGTGTCTTTATCAGAAAGCGGAATTGTACTCATATATTTAGATGGAAGGACTTTACGTAAACGACTGGTACCAGTAGAAGTTGATGGTTCAGTAATAAATGAAGTCTGGGGTTCCTTTGTAGAATTCTCTTGAAGTTTGCGCAATACATCAGCTAAAATTTCATCGTCGCTTGAAGATTCATCTTGAGATGTTCTTTCTGACTCTACTAAGGTGTCCTTGATAGAAATAATACGCCGACCAGATCCTAATACTATCTCACAATTTGCCTTTAGCTGACTAGGACATACATCATCGGCCACACCTTCTTCTTCTTCAGTACCGTCGTCTTCACCGCTTAATTCCCCATCCTCTATGTCCGGTGGTTCTATGTACACTGCTCTAGCTTCATCATCATCTGACATAATTTCATCTAAGTAATCCAGAGCTTCTTGAAGTGATATTGCTCTGTAAAATAAAACCTGGAGCTAGAATTGTGGATAAGATAAACTAGATGATGGAATGCGACTTTGCTTTAGCAACAAAATAAGCGATATTTTCAGTACAAAATAATATTCTGCACAATGTTTCACCAGTGAGTTTGTTATCAAAAAAAAATTAATAGATTTTAACAAAACGTTTTTACTATGTACGAATAGTTTTCATCTAAAAATAAATTAACGACGTTTAATCATAATCATAACATGCAAAAAAAAATTAAATTACTGGTCAATATTCTGAAAAAGTTGATAAAAATTCGTAAAACAAATATATTTTCAACTAAACTAAATAAACAAGCGGGAAAACCCAGCGTTGCCAAGTGGCAACGATGAAAAACATCGTGCAAAATATGCCGTAAAAATTAAACTTTTAAAAAAGCAAATTGCAACTCAATGAACCTATATCCTTCTAGATGATATTACAACGTTGTAAAAAAATATATATATTACGAAAAAAATATAAAAAATAAATTCACCTTGTCATGTAGTTGGAATCACATTTTTCTGCCATTTTTCTATTACCTTGAAACTTTACGGTACGCTCACTGCGAACTCGTTCGTAAGACTGACCAGCCGGTTTGGCGCGCTCAAGAAGGTCCCTTAGTAAGCATCAAACGATGTTCAGCGGACAACATAACGTTAGCTTTGATTGGTTAGAAAATTGTTTCCGTAGGTAGCCGTAACGTTGCCACTTGGCAACTCCGGGACAATTCGGGTTAAACTATAAGATATTATGTAATAGATTATTTTATTATTATAATAATTAGAACTAACCATTACCAAGAAAAAACGATTTGCACTTCCTATTTGTGCAAGTCCACCGCTTGTCTCATTTTCTAAACAATGTTTGAAAACTTTTTCACTTAAAAAATTACATAGATAGAAGATGGTTAAAGTAAATATTTAAGTTGAGTGAACTCAGGAAAATTCATAGAATAAATAATGGATATTCCAAAGTCTAAAACTGTATTTTTATATTATTATTATTAACTACCCCATTCGTAAAACCCGACAGGTACCTTTTGAAAATTCCTGGGAGACAATTTATATACGTATAAAAAAACAAAA
>JAHBCN010027600.1:0-10010 GCA_019359885.1 Listronotus oregonensis | reverse complement strand
TATAGTATGTCCGTGGATGGGGCCAAGAGGACAAATGGCCCAAAAAATCTGAAGATACAAAAAAAAAAAGCCATTTTTGATAAAAAAATTTTTGCTTGTCAAAGAAATATAAACTAAAGGGAAAATGGGATTTTTATCATAAGGGCGTCTCAAAATGAAAAAACATAAAATCAAGCAACAAAAAAAACCGTTTTTTGCCCTTTTAAAACGTAAAATGATAAAAAAAAAACTTGCTCCAAATTTATTTCTTATTCTGATTCCGAACTTACAAAAATTTAATTTACGAAAAAAAAAAAAAATCAACAATTTTGAAGCAAGGTTTTACATTTACATTTTTTTTCATTTTTTTTTTTTCCATTGTATATTTATTTTTATTAATGTTTAGTAATGTAAAGGTGATAATAAAGTAAAAGTATTTAAATGCGTAGGTATTTTGGAAAAATGTTTTTTTTTAATTTTTCATAAATTTAAATTTTTTCGTAAGTTCGAATCAGGTTTAAAAGGGGAAATTTTGAAGCAATTTTTTTTATTTATTTTTTCCCACTTTAAAAAGGGCCCAAAAAAATGACTTTTTGGGCTTTTGTTTGATTTTATGTTTTTGCTTTTTTGAGACCCCCTTTAAAATAAAAAAATCTATTTTCTCTTGAGTTTATATTTTTTCGACAAGCAGAATGTTTTTATCAAGAATGACTTTATTTCGTATCTTTCAATTTTTGGTCCTTTTTGTCCTTTTTTACCGCATCCGCGGACATATTTTGTTAATATTATATATATATATATATATAATATAATTAATATATAATATAATTAATATATAAAAATAAATTAATATATAATAAAATTTAAAAAATTAGATTAAGTTTTTTTTATTTTCAGTTTAGAATCTTAGAAAATTTTTCACACGTGACTACAGTTATTGGGATAAATTTAAAAACGGGAAAAAAAAGTTTAGGTAGGTAGGTTTTTAAAGTGGTTTGATTTTTTAACCCCTCCACTGCGACCGCTCGGTCTATTGTGGCTCACACCCCTTTTTTTATTTCTCCCCAAAAGGGTCGGACTTCTAATGAATTTTATACCAGATTGGGAGAGAGTTCTTAATCTCCTCTTACTCGTGTCGCTCCCGGGACTCGAGCACAATGTGTTCTGATGTGTCCTGCTGTCCCTTCTCCGGGAGAGTATGACGAGCAGATGATTAGATCCATCATGCCCTCCTCTGCCGGTCTAGTGACGTGGTTAGCTACCAGGTCCTTGTTACAGGAACCAGATGTTCTTCTGAGGCCGCATCTCCGGCCTTATTCTATGAAAATGGTCCTATCCGCTTTCTGTTTAAAGCCAGGGAACCTTTTCCTATAATAGCGGTTCTTCCCGGGCCTTCTGTTTGGATTCAGGGAACCTTCCTTAGCACCTGTTTGTTCGGGAAGGATTAGCCCTTCCCCCGTGAAACAGGCGCCTGTGACTTCAGGGGACCTTACGAAACGGTTTCACCCGTTTCGGCCAGGGCACCTATGTCACTTTTCCTATGAAAGCGGTTCTGTCCGCTTTCTGTTTGAGCTAGGGAAGTAATAGTCCACCACGGGAGCCCGCATTACCGCACTAAGGCTAGATACTGAAAGGTCGCCCTGTATCTCAGAGGCCCCGTTGGGGACACCTGTTTAAGGCACAGGATGTCATTCACTCATCAGCACGGTATGCTAACACCTTGAGTTAAAGCCTTGTAGATGATCCACTATTAACCACAACGACCATGTGTGAACACAGCGGTTGGGACGAAAATGTTTAAAAATGAGGTTAAAGTAAGGATAAAAAAAGTTTATTTGACAAAACGTTTAGCATTTAGTTTGAGGCTCACAATCAGTTATTTAATTTTAAAGTAAGATATGAACATTAAGGATTTAGTTATTACAGTGACCGCCAGAAAGTATACGACATATGGAAATTTTCTATTATGACCGTTAGAAAAAAATCGATTTCGTAGATCAACTCTGCATCATTTAAAACCACAGAAACCATTAACGATCCCGATTGTCATTTGTTATTTGGCAGTAAATTTGAGTTTTGTTTGGGCGGTTAACCAAAAGTCCGTTATTTGTTAAAATATCAAAAAATTTATAAGAATTAGCTGTTTAGAATTTAATTTTATAACTATTTTGTAAAATTTTGAGCCATTTGGATAAAAACAAAGATTTGGACATTTTTTTTTCATAAAAATATTTTTGCTTAAACATTTTATTTTTACCATTTAGAAACAGGGTTTTTAGACCTAAACTTATGATTTGGCACATTTTTTTTTACTTTAGTAAGTTAGTCCTTTTTTTCCCAAAAAAAATTTAAAAAATGGTATTTTTTGGGAAAACCCCCGTTGTCGCATAGGCATTTTTAAATACCGGAATTTACGTTAGTCCAGATGACATTGCCAAACTTTAACCTCAAATTTTGGCACATGTAGACATTTTAAAGAAAAAATATTGATCTGACATGAGTATTTTATAACATCAAATAAAATATTACTATAATAAATGTTTTAAAACCAATAAAAAAAATAGCTTAAAGTATTTAAATAACTGGTCTTTAAAACACTTCTCTATTTCGAGAACCTGGCCTGCCGTCGTGCTCGAAAATGCGCGGGGTTTTAAAGACTTAAAAAATTTTACTAGGTCCTTAAAACAAATCAGAAACACTTCTAGTAGCCGGTTGAAAATGTTAGACGGTCTAAAATACTAACTACATACCAACGAACTTAAGGACAAAAATTAACGCAGCGCCAGTTTGTAGGCAGGGTGTTCGGTATAGTGAGCTGTTAGTTTTTGTTTTGGAAAACGTAAACAAATTGCCAGATCTCAAAAATAAAAAATAAGGAAAATATCTTAAAAATGTAATAAAATTTTTTAAAAATACTAGTTTTGTGTTAATATAGGCAACATCAATTTAAATATAAACATATATTGATATGACAGTTCCAAGATCCGATTGCACCGGCAACAAGGTTGTTTTGGGACAGCTGCTGTATTCGTTTGATAAAAAATTATATTAAATCAGGTATTGTACGGTACTTGATATCATTTTATCTCTTTCTATTAGGTTGTATAACTCAATAACACAACAGCAATCAAATGGGGCATCTAAAGTGAATGACATGTCTGTCTGTCAATTCAGATAAAAAAATAGTTTTTAGCTTTAAAAAAAGTTTTAAACAATAAAGGATTATCGATTTATAAAAATAATATTTACGGTACAATGCCTAAATATTGAAAAAGTTATTATTTCCGGAGTGATGTTATTCGGGGTGTTTAATCAACGTTGCCGGTACAGTGTGTTTATAAGAACTCTCTCGCCTTGCCCTTTAATCATATTAATGCCAAACAACGTTTTTACTTTATTCCTATCCAAGAAATTCGTTGCTACGTACCTACTGTACGGACCTATTTATCGTCCCATATAGGATATTTTCCTATAAATCAAAATATTTGGTTAAGAATATTATTACCACAGTAAAGTATGATGTATACGTTGGATATCTTGAAAACCCGGAGTAATGAGCACTATAGACATATGGACCAAAAATACACTATAGGCTAAACGTCCCATAACGTACGTGAAGGGATGCTAAAAAAATTTTAAGAGTAACCCTAAAAATTAAAAAGTACGTTACCGGCCACTTAATTACCTAATTAATATAGAGTGAGGACATTTATTTATTTATTTATTTATTTAAACAATAAAGGGGATGTCCCATTATAAAAACAATTAATACAAAACAGACAAAATATTCAATACAATAAAATAAAATATAATATGCAACTGTAACATCCTATTAAACATTAAATCCAAAAACAAGTTCAAACGACAAATACATCTCCCTTACTTTTCCCTAATTCAGCGACCTATAATATTGGCTACGAAACACATTAAGTGAGCTTCCAAAAGGATCCATATTGGGATGGAAATTTTTAAGTAATCCAGGGACCGTGAGATTGGACCGTGAATGCCATAGTTGGTCCGATGAAATGGAACAGAGAATACTCGATTGCTCCTAAGTTGTCAAGAAAAGGGAATCCTCAATTGAATCTGGCTAAGAAGCGCAGGGCAGTCAATGTTGCCATTAATTAGCTTATGTATAAAAGCAATGTCGCTGAATCCTCTTCTAACCTCTAACAGAGGCAGATTAAGATCAGCGGTCACTTCATCGACTCTGTCCAGCGCATTAAGTTTAATGGACAAAACCTCAAAAATTTCTTCTGAACACTTTTATATGGGTCTTGTGGATGTTATAAAAGGTGACCATACAGTAGAGGCATATTCAACATAAGATCTAACAAGAGAACAGTAAGTAGTCGCAAAGAATTCACGGACAACCTGCACATGTCCTCAAGACAAAACCCAACATTTGCAATCCCTTTCCCCTGTGATGTAGTTGTAGTGCTCCCTGAATGACATTTGTGATCGAACAGAATCCCAAATCTGACATATTCAACCACATTCAATTGATGATTTCCACTGCATATCGCATTTGTACTTTTCTGTTATTTTTAAAGAAGCTAATAGAGCAACATTTAGCAACATTAAGCGATAGATCATTAATTATTGACCATTGATAAAAGGATGTTAAGTTTTGCTGCAAAATTTTGGGAGTCACTCTCACTCTCAACTACTCGAAAGAGTTTCATGTCATCAGCATCTATGCTCTAGCAAGAAGTGGCAGTTATTTAGATAGCTGTCCAGGTCACTGAGGAATAAGTTAAACAGTAATGGGGCACAATGCCCCCCTTTTGGGGAACACCAGAGGTTACATTTATCCATGTGGATTCGAAATTCCCAAACCTTCACCTTCTGTTTTCTCTCACTAGCATGCTTCCAAACCAACGTACAGCTCGGTCGTCGAACCCCAGCGCCCGCAGCTTAGAAATAAGTAACCATGATTCACCCTGTCAAATGTCTTGAGAAGTCAGTATAGATTGAATCTACTGAAAACCCTTGTTCCGATGCATTCAGCAGGATGGTTTCATACGTCACCAGATTAGTAACTGTAGAGGGCCACTAACAAATCCATGCTAGCCCTACTCCCACACTTCCAACTAAGCTGATCATAAACATCTATAAAAGAGTTTTGGGATTGCTGACTGTCTAGAGATGCTTCTGTAATTTTCGATGGATCTCTTTCCCAGATTTAAAAATCGGAATAATATAACTTTCCTTCCAGACTTCTGGAAGCTCCCCCTCGGCCAGGATCTATTAAATAGCAGCATAAAGGGTTTGAAAATGCACTATTTAAGTTTACATAGTAGGTATTCAGGAATTTTATCAGGCTCTGAAGATAATTTCATAGGTAAATGTGATTTTTTTCAAATACACTAGCTAAATCTATATCACATATTTCAAAGTTGATATAATGGTTAAAACTATATACAGGTACCTCAACAACTTTATTACTAAATACAGTGGAGAAATAGCCCGAAAATAGATCAGCTATCCTCTGACCATTATCAGCCATTCTGTTTACATAAAACATGCAGTCAGGTAACTCAAATGATTTTCTTTGATTGTTCACAAAAGTCCAGAAGCTTCTTGGATTCTCAGAGAGACCATCCTCAACTCTTCTCAAATACTCCATATAGTCCCTTTGAGCCAATCATTTACACCTAGATCTAAGTAATAAGAACCGACCTAGTCTCTCTGAGAGTCGCTACGCAAATCCCTTTTTGTGAGCTATTTTTTATCAATAATCAGCTTCTGAGCTGGCAGTAAAGTAATTAGGAAATTTGAGTTACTAAACGTTTTAACAGGTACATAAGGGGAAATAGCAGTGTTTAAGATATCAAAAAATAAATAAGTACATTCTTTCCACATCTCTCCCAAGAAATAACTCATCCCACTCAATAGTCCCAAGATAATGCTGAAAAGAAATAAAGTCAGCATTTTTAAAGTCATAGTAAGTGGTATTACACTTCAGAGCATTAATATGGTCAAATTAACCTTAAACGATAATATGCGATATGATGTACACTATTAGAGAGTAGACAGTCACTGGCCGCAACAATAGACAGATTCTTAAAATGACTAAAAACTAAATCTAAAAAAACATTACGGTTATTAGGGACAGTAACAAGCTGATACAAGTTTAAAACGTAAAATGTTCAGCAACAGTTCTGGCACAGCTACCAGGTGGACAGTCAACGTTCAGTCCACTATCTGAATTAGTCCATACAGCTTGTGGTAGGTTGTAGTCGCCACACAGAATAAGTTTAGCAGATAGATAGTTATGGCAAACTTCTTCGACACATCACAGTGATGTTGATAGTGTTCAAGGTCAGAGCCTGGGGGTATATATAAACCACCAAGGACTAAATGGGATGATCCATGTTTAACAAATACAAATAAGTATTCTACTGAAGTAAATTCAGTCTTTAATTTAAACGAGAATACAATTCCTCCTGACAAAATCATAACTCCCCACCCCAGATTTCTGACTTGTTAAATGTGATCTATCTCTACGATATAGCCTATATCCCTTTACAGTCATTTCAGCATCATGAATTTTACTATTTAGCCAGGTCTCAACCAATATTATCACATCATAGTCAGTAAGAGCAACAGCTTGCTTTAGTTCCTTAATCTTGGTCTTCATTTCTTCTTTCATTCTGGTAATAGATCTTTAATGGGGCCGATTTCCGTTTTTTCACGACCATTACTTGTCTGATTTAAATCCAGATTACCATTAAATAAGGAGATTTTACCTATATAAGATACCATTATTATATTTAATAGATATATTCTCTTCTCCATCTTTCTTTCTACGATCTAATTCCCCCAAGCAGTAACTTAAAATGGGCTCTTTTCATCAAATTTTAAGATCAGGCCTAATTTTGATATTGCTAGACCCAAGCTTCCGCTTTGCTTAAGACAATTTACTGCCGTGGTGGTATCGGGAAATATAATTTTAATTGGTCTAGATTTTGAACCTCGTCTACCGACTCGCAGTACTTTAAAATCGTCAGGGGACCGCACTTCTAGTTTTTCCAGCAGGTTGAGAATATAGGCTTTGTCGAAATTTAGTCGATCACTAGTGTTATTGGACGGACTTTCAGGTGCATTAAAAA
This sequence comes from Listronotus oregonensis, assembly GCA_019359885.1. Lineage (NCBI taxonomy): Eukaryota > Metazoa > Arthropoda > Insecta > Coleoptera > Curculionidae > Listronotus > Listronotus oregonensis. The sequence goes on along the minus strand of JAHBCN010027600.1, from coordinate 2,916 downwards.
ACCCTAACATTTTTTGACCGGGCATTCCGTGCCTGTATTTCTGTAAACAGGTCGCATTGACCACTAGAAGTGCCCTGACCACCGCACACATGTCTCCCAGACCCACCGCCCCACCGCTACCCCGTTCTTCGCCTTAAGGTCCGAGATATCGTTTTGGGGCTTGTTAACTTTTGCTTCAAGTTCATCGATTCTCTGGTTTTTTCACTTATATTTTCATTAATTTTTTTAAGAGTAGCTTCAAGTCCGTATTTCTGTTCCAATTACAGTTCAATTAAGCTGGAGACAACAGTCAAAACATCCTTATTTGTGGAATTTGCTTTTTTTAAACAAATTTGAAATTGCCCCTTATCATATCACTCACATTGGTGTCCACTGTTGCAAGGAGTCGATAACATCAGATTTATCATGGGCGTGTTTGGGAAACACGACGAATTTCCCGTTCGGTCAGAAGCAGAACCACCACTATTTCCGAAAGACAATCGCTTGTTATAATTCCTTTTGCAGAATTTGCACCCCAGTTAATGTGATTTGGTTCGTTTATGCAAAGAAAGAACTTTTTCGTACTCCAGTTTTGATAGCCCCGAACATCCCTTATGAGTCCACGAAAAAGCACGTGCAACACTCTATAGACGCCTGATTACCCTTAATTTCCCGATCACAATAGCCGCACACACTTACATCCGTCATTTTTAATCCTGTGTTTATTTACTGAGTCTGATAAATGAGACGTAGTATAGAATAGCAATTGTGATAATACTAATGTATTCAATACATGAAACGGACTAATATATTTTTTTGTACTTTGATATAAATTCCAAAGGTTTTTTGATTATAAAATATAGTTAAATATGATGGAAACCGAAGAATAATTTTTCCGGAAACGCGATACTAAAGTCACTAATAGCGGCTCCAAAAACCACCACACTATACAATTAGATAACTATTCAAAAACACGACAAGAAAAACCGATTACAAACTATTAAACCATTTTTTTTATCTGGGGACAGTCCACGAAGGCTGATGCCTAAGTACTAACGTACCGTGGGTGTCTTCAGTGTGGTGAGAGGGAGTTTGTTCACACGGGACTTAAATTTTTTGGGGAGGATTGGGAGGAAAAAAAAGGGAAAAAACCCCCTTTTAATGGAGGTCTAGGAATTTTTTCCCAAGGTTTTTTGTTTTGGGGACAGTCCCCATTCCCCCCAGAACCCATAGAGAACAATTTTATTCTAAAAGAGGGTCTGATTTGGGATACATACAGAGTGTACAGATTGGAAGAAGAGAAATATTTTCTGGCTCGAAAGAGGAATCCAATCTTTTGAAGCCGCCGAAGCATGGATGATATGTGTTTGTGCCAGTTAAGGTTATTCTCAAAGTAACGCCGTCTAGATTAACGACTCTTTGTTCTGAGAACTTGGCCGCTCATATGAAAGGGGATGAGCATTCTCAGACTTTTTCGCGACAGCGAACATGACTGTGTTTTTGAGGCATTAAACTGAACACGATTTTTGGCGCCCCAATCCAAGATAAGTTTGAGGTTTTGTGAAAGAGATATCTGCATTGACCTGCGCTTGTTTTCAAAATCAGAATTACACGGTGGCTTAAGAAATTTAATACTAGAGTAGAGGGTCCCTATCGTCAGCAAAACTATGAATGGGATTGATTGTGAAGAGAAAGATCGTTAATGTGTAGAAGAAACAGCGTGAGTGCCAGCACTGAGCCCTGGGGCACCCAGCATTAATTTGGTAGAAGCTGGAGGAATGACCATCTACCCCTAACTGATATACGTCGATTAGAAAGGAAACTGGAAAGCCAAGAGCAAAGCTTAGGTGGAAGACCGTAAGAAGGAAGTTTGTTAAGAAGCCATCATGCCAGACCTGATCGAAAGCTTTGGATATGTCAAGAGCAACGATCTGGGATTCACCAAGAAACTCAAGGGACTTGTTCCAGTTGTGTGAGACAAAGGAAAGAAGATCAGCTGTGGATCTACTGTGACGGAATCCATATTGTCTATCTTATGTTTTTCCATATACTTTAAGATTTGGGAATTAATGAATTTTTCCATTACTTTGCAAATAACTGAAAGAAGAGATATAGGTCTATAGTTAGAAGGAGACTTTGGATCCTTTGGGGACAGGTGCACACGTGCAGCTTTCCAACTCTCCGGGAAAATGCCCGTGTCGTAAGAGATTGAAAGAGGCGAGTTAAGATGGGTGCAAGCTCGGGAGCACATTTTTTAAGACGATTGCTGGTATGCCATCCAGCCCAGGCGATTTTAGTATTAAGAGAAGAAAGAATACGCTTGATCTGTTTGACTTTAAAATTATATCGGACATTTTATCAGAAACAGGGACAACTGTTGGGAAAAGGAAGATGAATAGAAGGATCAAGCGTAGAATTGGCAGCAAATTGTTTGGCAAATAGTTCGGCTTTTCCTTTGGAGGTAGAGACATTCCATCTTCAGAGATTAGGGTGGAAAAGAATTTGTGCAAAAGTTCTGACTAATATTTTTGGCAAAGGACCAAAAGCTTACTGCCATTTGAACAAGAGAGAACCATTAAAAATTAGCTCTACAAGATACACGCTACTCTGCACTTGTTTACTGCTCTGCACTTTATTATACATAAAGTCCGCCCCTTATATCTTCCAAAGTACTGAAGATATTTAACCTAAATTGGGGATAGATGATCACAAAATAATGACAACTACAAAAAGGCAGCTGTAAGTGTCACAACAACGACGTGACGTCAATTATGTTTTTTTATGTAAAAGGACGTCGTATAACACCTTTATTTAATGGTTTTTACATGCTGAATACAACCACATATTTTTAGATCCTTGTGTGGAATCGCTTTTCCTAATAGCATTAATTTTTATTTTTATTAGTTTACTATGTTTACCTTGATTTATATTATTATT
>JAHBCN010027599.1:0-10015 GCA_019359885.1 Listronotus oregonensis | reverse complement strand
TATATGTTTCAATATTTTTAAAATTTAATCTTTCCCCTTTAAAAAATGTAACACAAGCTATGGGTATCTTAAAAAATAACGCATTTATTGACCTTAAAAGAATTGACTGTATGTCGAATAGGAATATTATTTTAAAAGGATTTTTTGAAAAGTCGCCTGTGGAAACAAAGTTATCTCGTTTCCATAACAGCAACAAGCCTCATTGTCAATTGTTGGTCATTTTTGACAAGTTATTTTAATTAGGAAGCGAAAAATTTTCTCGTTAAGCGAAAAGAAAATGTTTTATTATGTTTGCCGAAACCAAATCAGTAAAAGAAACCCAGCGAAGATTTAGAAACATGTTTAATAAAGCTCCACCCAAAAAAAATTCAATTAAAATCTGGTACAGAAAATTCTGGAGTACAGGATCTTTAGCCCGTAAAAAGAAATTAGTAAACAATGAGAATTTGCTAAATAAAACGTTACAAATTCTGGAGATAACTCAGGAAGATCCAACATTGTCAACAAAAAAAATCCCAAGTTCAGTCCATATTCCTAAAACTACAGTACAAGAAATCATAAAAAAAGAACTTAAATTAAAGCCATACAAAATTCAAATGTTACAAGAAATAAAAGAAACTGATTTTCCACAAAGGGTGGAATTTTGCCAGAGAATTAAAAATTTAGTAAGGAACAATATACATTTTTTGGATAGACTAATAATGTCAGCGAAGCCACATTTCACCTAATGGAAAAGTAAATAAGCATAACTGCAGGTTTTGGGCAACAGAAAATCCTCGACAATATAACGAACACGTTAGAGATTCGCCAAAAGTCACAGTCTGGTGTGGTATGTCAAAGCAAAAAAATTATGGGCCATTTTTTTTTCATGAACCAACTGTAACCTCTTGGACTTACGTTGATATGCTGGAAATATTTTTTTACCCCCAATTGCAACAAGAAAATCTATTGAATTTCGTCTATTTTCAACAAGATGGGGCTACACCACATTATGCTAACATTACCAAGGATTCACTGACCAACGTTTTTGGAAACCGGTGGATTGGAAGAGGAGGCCCTATTTCCTGGCCACCTCGTTCACCAGATTTGACTGTTCCAGATTTTTTTCTGTGGGGATATGTGAAAGAGAGGTGTTATAGTCCACTTCCCCAAAATTTAGAGCAATTAAAAATTAATATCCGAAACATAATAGAAAATATTCCTGAAGAATTTTTAGTCAATAGTTTTAATAAGTTTTTTTCGAATTTAAATAAGTGCGTCGAAGTCGCGGAAGGCATTTTCAACATTTACAGTAGTTTTTTAAAAAGTAATGTAACCTTATTGTAACTATTATTTTGTGAATAACCTAAACCTTTGGCGATCCATTTTTTTGTAACATATGAAGCAAATTTTAATTGTTAAATAATATTGTTGGTCCACATGCAGTCAATTTTTCGAAGGTCAATAAATACGTTGTTTTTTGAGATAACCATAGCTTGTGTTACATTTTTTTAAAGGGGAAAGATTAAATTTTGAAAATATAGAAACAATAAGGGTGTTCCATTTAAAATAACATATTGTCCTATAATGGAAAATCGGCCATTTTGTTTTTGAGCTAATGGAATGTCACAAAAAATCGAATAAGTAAACTTTAAAGAAATATAAGGCATTGCAAAACCGCATCTGATCCTTTTTTTGTTCCAAAGTTATTCTCGATTAAAGGTCAAAAATGGCCACCCGTATAAGCGGGCGGACGAATTTACCATTATCGGGCAATTTTGACATTTTTAATCATTAAAATTCATCGGAATTGGAAAATCCGTACCCATAATTGCATATGAGTTTGGGTCCATTCGATTTTTTTGAATATTAAAAAAAAAGCGGTCAAAGTTTTTTTCACCATATTTTGAGATTACATTAATTTATTGAAATTTTTTGAAAAATGATTTATTATTAAATTTCTTTTTATAATAAACCAATGTTCAATGATCCGAGAAACTTTACCATCTTTTTTGGTTTGATAAAAAAATGTTTTGCCCATCTGCAGTTTTTAGCCTATTACCAATCTATCCAGTGTGGAATGCTATGGATTTTTTGACGGCCGTTTTTGCGAAAAAATATTGGGTTGCGAAAAATGGTTAAAACTATTTTCGGATTTCTTTTTTTTTTTGAACAAAAAATTTTCTAATTTGCATATTTGGAGATATTCGCAAAAAACCTAACATTAGGGGGCCATTTTCAGGGGGTTCCCACGTCGGAATCGTGATAAACTTTTTTTGCTCGAAAGGTCCAGAGGACCCAAGAATTGTGTCACAAATGAAAACTGTACAGATTTATTTACAGCTTTAGGTACTTTTAGGAGTTCAGTTGTTGGACTAATAACTGATGCAAATTTTAATCTGGAACAGGGCAACATTTTTTTTTAATTTACATAAAAATGTTGATTTTTGGGTATTTGGTGGGTGCTTAAAATAAAAGGTCGAATTTTCGAACAAAAAAATAATCATTATTTGTTTAAAAAAAAAATCTAATTAATTTATTGAAAATTCCGTATGTGTGCCTTATGTTGTTCTAAATATGTTTCAAAAATTTCAATCAAAATATTCAAAACTGATTGGTTTGCTGCGTGCCAATACAAAACATCGTGATTTGGCATATACAGTGTGTCCCAAATGGGGGGGGAATGATGGGGATCTTGAAACCACAATAGATAGAAAATGGTTAAATGGGGAAAGTTTTGGACAATTATGTTAGTAACCTTAACCCGTTTACTACAGCAAATTTAAAAAAAAAAAACGAAAATCGGCCACATTTTTTTTATAAGTGAAAATTTTTCAAATCTGTAAAAACTTTTCAAAGCAACTTTTCAGAATATGACCGAATAGTCAATTTTTATTTTCTACGTTTCGGGTTTTTAGAATCATCGTCAACTTTATTTTTCCATATGGACGCCATATTGGATTTCTACGCAGCAAAATAGTGCTTTTTATTCTGATTTCAATAATGTATAACCTGTTTAATTTAAGGTTTATAACCTCATTTATTTCACAAAACAAATATTTCTCAGTTGGCCGATTCCGGCGAACGTCATTTTTTTTTGTAAACAATAAAATATTAGTAATTGGCAAAATAATAAGCTGAACAGATACGTTGTTACAATTGGGGGTTTTTACCGCGGCGGCAACTTGCCGTCGCCGCTCAAAAGAGTTTACGTGTTTTCACATTTAGCGGCAAAATTCCGCCAATTTGCGACGGCTAAATTGCTATGTTTAGTTGGACTAAATAGTTCAATTGGCTGTTTGGTATCGAGTCAATTACATTGCATTGTTTAGTTGAATTAAAAATAGTTTAATCGTTTTACTGCGCAAATTATAAAATGGACCGGCAACAACTTCTTGCTCGTTGTTATACCGTCGGAGAAAGAAGAGGCAAAGAAAAAACGTCTTCGGATCCATCCAATCCGAGGAGAAAAGAAGTTGGACATTTTATACATTGTTTATAGATTTAAGAAATGATGACACAAAGTTTTTTAACTATTTCCAATGACCAAAAGATCATTTGACGAGTTACTAGATCATCTGAAATGTAGCATACAAAGAAAAAACACTCAAATGAGGAACTGCATCCAACCTATAGAAATGCTAATAACGTTAGGGTAAGTTATTTTTTGTTTTTATTAAAAATTAAAAATTAAAAAACATTATTAGAATACATTTTAATAATAACAAATACAATGCATTTTTACAAAAGTCAAACATTTTAGTTATTTTAATTAGATTTATTTCTATAAAATTCAAACAACCAAGTTATTTTGGCATTCTTGCGATGAGTTTACAAACTGAATGTTTTATTTTTTTAATATTTTATAAACCAGAAAATCTAAATTTTTGATATACAGCGGAATGTTAGGAAGTCCTTCCTTGATTCTTCGTTTTGCAAAAAAAATCTCAAAAATCGAGGTGAGAACTTTTGTCGCTTCTTAGTTCTTGAGTTTCAACAGGGGGGATACTGCGGTATTTTAGCGGTCGTGATGAATATGCAAACTGGTATTGGGGGGGGGGACCATTCGTCGCTTCCGTCTGTGTTAAGAAAACGACGAGGATTGTGTAGTAAAGGGTTGCTGGATCCGTTCCGTAAATGAAGCTGCCGGTTGGAACCCCGAATGTTGGGGTTATATGACGGCATCGTGGGGATGTAAACGGGTGCTAAAAATTTTCCGGAAAGGAAATGGAGGGGGAATAAGGTGATTGTTGGTGTAGGGACGGGTTAAATTCCTTTTTGATTATGAGAAAATACAGTTTGATTTTTAATGCGTGAAATTTTTTTGCAGAACCGCCATTTGAAATTCAAGTTTTGTTTTATTAATTTTTTTCCCACATGTGGTATGAGATAAAAAAATGACATTGTACTTTTGGTTTTTTGGGGGGGGATTACCGGGCTTTCCAAATCTTAATATCAATTCACCCTTTTTTGGATGTTTCCTTGTTTTTTGGGGGACGGTTTTGACTTCTCAGTAGTATTTGAGTTGGCTTTTTGGGAAAACCTTTTGTTTTTGGTATTTAAGTCTGAAACTGATTTTTTTTCTGTATTCTCAATGTTGTAACTCTCAGTTGTTCCCCCTTTTCACTGTATTTTTTTTTCAAAACAGTTTTGGGGATGAAATATATATTTTTTTTTTTTTTGTACCTTTTTGGGAACCACTAGCCTTATTTTTTTTTTAATTTTTTCTCAGCTTTAGCAAAAGAGTCTGAAAATTTTTTTCCACCTTTTCAATATTTTGACCTAAAAATATTATTTAATTAATATATCAGGAACTATTGATCAAAGAAATTTTCCAAGGTATAAGAGAGAAATTAAGTTGAATTCAAAAAAGTTTTTTTGGACTTTCATTTTTTTTTTACTTACCAACAAAAGGGCCAATTAAAAAAAAGGAAGCAAATACTTTTACTATAGTAGCATCCTTGTTTGATCTTTTAATATTACATAAGTCTATTTAAAAAAATTTTAAAGTAAAAGAATTTGCTTCCTTTTATTCAATTGGCCCAATTTTTAAAAAACAATCCCATATTTGTCCGTTTTCAACTGGAGGTATACGCTAGAGAACCCCGAAACTTCGTGATTGTGGGCATAAAAGACATTGAAAGTTCAAACTTTTTTTAATTAATTCCTGAATTATTGTCTACCACATTCAGACGGAAATTTTAAGTTAATACCCACCGGTTAAATATTTTTTTTTATGACCGCTCATCAATACTTAGTTGTGTTTTTATTTCAGGATTTAGGGGATCTTTTTTTACCGAACTTCATTATTAAAAAGGGTTCGGAATTTCAACCATAAGCAAGATTGTAAGGGATGTGTGTCGTTATCTAAAGTAATGAAACCCCCTGTATACCACCACTTACAAAAAAATTTTTTGAAACAATAGCAACTGGATTTGAGTCAGTAGCAAACTTTCCACATTGCCTTGGAGCGGTAGATGGCAAGCATATACGTCTCGTTTCGCCGATTGAAAGTGGGTCCATGTATTTTTTTTAAATAAAGGGGGAAAAAAAAACCCCTCGTATTAATGGGCATTGCAGTTTAAAAAAACCGTTTTTTGCTAGCTCATATTGGAAGTTATGGAAAAGATTGTGATTCTTCTATCTTTAAACAGACTGGGTTTTGGAGGTCAATAGAAAATAATACATTAATTTACCAAGCGACAAGTGTCTACAAGGGCCCGAAGGCCCAGAGGTGCCTTATTTTTTTATAGGCGATGCCGCTTTTGGTTTCCAAGCATTTTTTTGCACCATATGGAGGAGCACACTTAACAGTTGAAAAACGAATTTTTTAAATATAGATTATGCAGAGCAAGAAGGTATATTGAATGTGCATTTGGCATTCTAAGTAACAAGTGGGGGGATATTTCATAGCCAAAACAATTTACAACCAGATTTTGCAACGGATAAAGTTAAAGCATTTTTGGCCTTACAATTATATTAGAGACAGAGACGGTTATTTGGGGTTAAGATACAATGTCAATCACAGGGGATGACATTGAAGGAGAAAGAACAACACAGGAGGTTCACGGCAAAAATGTTAGGAACATACTTTTTTTAAAAACTTTGTATCTAATGTTGGAAGTGTTCCTTGGGAAATGTCCAAGATTTAAGACCGTGTATAACACAACGGTATATAGGTTAAAAAATTGTATCCCAATAGTAAATTTAAAAAAAAATTTTATAACAAGCGTTGAAAGATTATTTTTACTTTTTTTCCCCAAAAAACAAGTAATGATGTCACACATTATCAATTTACATTAATGAAATAAAATAATTTGATAGTAGTTGTACTACAGGGTGACAACGATAAAAAAGTTCATTATTTCATTGGTTTCAAAAGTTATGAGAAAATAGTAAATACAAAAGATGTTAAAAATTTTGGGGGGCACAATTTAAAATTATTTTAAAGTACACAGGGTGGCTCAAAAAAAGTGACGAATAAAACATACATTTTTTTAAATGAAACACCCCCTTTTTTAAATTTTTTTTGAATTCCTTTTTTTAAAAATTTTTTTAACTTTTTTATTAATAATAATGATACCTAAAAAACCAATAGTTTTTTTCCCAAATTTCAATTTTTCTAAAAAAAAAAAAATTTTCACACTTGCAAAAAAATTACGATAGCGCCATTATTTTTGAAGGGTAGATCACTCATATTTGATATTAGCGTTATTCCCCAAAATGACGTAAAAGATATATGCAACGGAATTTTAATTTTATGCTACAAAAGGGGTTCAAAATAAACGAATATTTTTTTGGGTCATTTTAAATTGATAAATCTCGATTTTTTTAAATGGCGCACCATACATAATTTTTTTTTGAAAGATCTTACAAAAAAAACCCCAACTTTTATTAAGTATGTCCTATACCTATTTTTTAAACCTTTGGATTTATTTTAACTTTTCCAATATTTTTCCCCTTCTTTCTGTCTAAGACTATTGCTATAACATTAGTTGGCCATGACAAAATGACATTGTCAAATTTTAACCTGACATCTGAGTAAAAAAATTTCCCCGGGAAAAAAATGAAGTTGTAAAGATTTAAGCTAGTTTAATTGTTTTATTTTAAAATAAATTATTAAAAAACAAACATTGCTCGACAAATTTTTTTTAAAAATACAGTTACTAAATTATTTTATCTAAAAACAGTAAAATAAAGAAAAGTAAGTAAAGGAAAATTGGGGTATGCGAAGTAAAATCTTTTTTTCATAGTTGTATATTGCGCAAAAAAAAAAAATCTGATTTTTTTCTTTTTTTATGACGGAGGGGCATTCAAATGTATCAACGTTTAAAATAGGTTTATACAAGTTTACTCCCCAAAATTTTCATTTTTTTTTTTATCGCCCAGTTCATCAAAGTCGCTTTTAATTTGCAGGCACCCCCTCTCCAAGCATTTCTGGTAGACCCCAAAACCTTGAAAATATCTAAAGTTTTATCCCACAATACTGGTCTTGATTCAACTAAAGATATTAGTAATTCATTATCGATTACCACCTCACTATGTTGCTTATTAACACCTTTATATGGTGCAATAAATTAGTTTAAATGAAAGGTTTTATGCAGTCTCAATCAAAACACAGCTACAGCAGACTGGGGAAGGGGAAAAATTCCCCAAAAGTAAACACGATTTCGTCATGTACGCCACTATAGCGACCAAAGGGGAAATTGCCGTTTGTTTTTTGGGGAAGGCCCGGCTCCCAAAAAACCGCCAACGGAAAAAAGGCCGAGCGTTTATTTTTGCCGCCCAGGGAAAGCTTTTCATATAATTATTTACACTCCCCAAAAAACCCAAGGCGACGGAAATTTTTCCGCCGGGGGGAAAAAACCCCCAAATTTTAACCAGCGATATTTTACAGAAATGGGTTCGCGAACATAGCTATAACGTTAATACCGTGTTACAACAAAACTACACGTAACAAGCTAATTGAAACAAGGAAAAAAAAAACAGTAAAAAGTGGCTAAACTAATATTCCTACTAAAATGAAGATGTAAAATAACGACCAAAAATTTTAAAAAAGTTTTCCAAAATTTCTCAAGTTATTAGTTTTTTTTTAAATAGCCCCCAAAATACCCTATGAATGGTAAAATTTCCCCCCATCAACATCCCGGGCTGAAGATTTTGGGGTTTTCTTTAAAATGTTTTAAACCCGCAGAATCTCGTTGTCGATTTTCTTTAACGTACTTCTTAGGTCGTGGTTTTTCAAACTTCCGGTTTTGCAAAATTTTTAAAACCGTTTTCGGGGAAATATGTTGTTTTTGGGTGCTGCCTTTTAGGAAAAAATTTCGAAATACGTTTGCGCAGCTTTTTTTAACATTTCTATTGCTTTGGAAAAAAAAGTTGCAAAATATCGTTTTTTTTAAATAATTTACCAAGCAAAGTTGAAAAATTTTTAATAACGTACCCGGGGGTAACCCCTTAAAGACGCCGGGGAACAAGGCCAACTGAGAAAATATTTGTTTTTTTTTAAATGGATGAGGTTATAAACTTTTAACCCCTAACATGTTATACATTGTTGAAATAAGAATAAAAAAAACTATTTGGCTGCGAAAAAAAAATATGGCGCTCCATATAAAATTAAAGTTGATGATGATTCATCAACTTTAATTTTTTTTTATGGGCGCCATTACATTTTTTTTTAACACGGTATTAAGTTTAGCTATGCCGCAAAAAACCCTTTCGTAAAAATCTGTTCAGGTTATCTATTTAGCCAATTACTAATATTTTTTTGTTTTTTAAAAAAAAGAAGTTGCCGGGGAACAAGGCCAACTGAGAAAATATTTGTTTTTTTTAAAAAAATGAGGTTATAAACTCTTAAATTATAACATGTTATACATTGTTGAAACAGAAAAAAAACTTTATTGGTGCAAAAAATTCAATATGGGTCCATATAAAAAAATTTAAATTGATGATGATTAAAAAAACCCGAAACGTAGAAAAAAAAATTTACTATTCGGTCATATTCTAAAAAAAAAAGTTGCTTTAAAGAATTTTTTTTGATTTAAAAAAATTTTCACTTTAAAAAATATGGCGTTTTTAAAATGCATGTTTCAGGATTTTTCAAAATTTATAAAACCTGAATAGATAAAACCTGTAGTAGACGAAATTAGCTTACAAACATAATGGTCCAAAACTTTTCCCATTTGACCGATTTTCTTTTATCATGGTTTTAAGATCCCCATACATTCCCCAAATTTGGGGAAAAATGTTTCAATTTAAAATATTAAAATGAGTTTTTTTATAAACATATGGTAAATTTGATACATAAAATTTTTTACCACCAATCTGCAAATTCAGGAATAAACGCAGAATTTAACGATATCTAGTAGTGTATCCAAAACGAGAAAAACGGTAGGTAAGCAGTTGGAATATAGGGGGTGTTTGCCTTTTTTAATTGACCCATTTTTTTTTTTTGGGATAAAAAATATTTTTTGGGTTAATAATTTTAAATTTTATGTCTAAAGAGATTTACTTTTTTTTTTTTTTTTCTTTAAAAAAAAATCTTAATTATTTTAAAATGTTTTAATAGACAAAAAAAATTACATAGCTACGGTAAAAAAAAAAAAAAAGTCAATAAAAGTCAATTTTAAAAATTATTTTCTATGATTCATAACAAAACGTTTCTTTCTTTTTTATGCATAAATGTTATTTTCCCAAAAAAATTGGTTTTTTTTTTCATTTGCCATTTTTGACCGCTTTCCCCCCTTTTTCCGTCAAGATGTGGCGGTATCTAATGTATTGTACTTCCGAACATCCTTTTTTTCATTACGTTTTGGAATTTTTGACCCCTTTGGACCTCAGGTGTTCCATTCGTCTTCCTCTTTTTCATTGTCCTTGAATCGGCTTACCAACCTTCACCCCAAAACTTGCCAAACGCAAACGGAAATCTAAAAAGGCCATCTAGATTTTTTTTAAGTTGATCACAATCTTTCCTATATTTGAACCAGCTGTTGGAACAGCCAAGTCTACTGCATGAAATATTAGGCCAAGATCAAGG
>JAHBCN010027598.1:0-10020 GCA_019359885.1 Listronotus oregonensis | reverse complement strand
CTTATTTTTTCTTTTCGCTAAATTTTTTTTTTAAACTAAGGAAGTATATATCGCTTTAAAAATTTCAGACTTTCGATGTGAAGTATTCGATTATGAGTTTATAGCTCTAGATTTGTAATTTTGAATTTAAAAGTAACCTGAATATTTTTAAATATAAAAATATTCTACTCCAAATATTGATTTTCCAGATTTTGAAATTTTTCAATCAAAATTGTAAATTTTTAAAAAATTTGACAGTTTGGTTACACTTTTCAGATTCAATGTATTTGTTAAAAACATATTTATTACTTTTGCTATCAATTTTTGGCCTGCTATTCTTATTTTTTTTGCGTCTAATTATTTTATAAATTATATTTTAGTATCATTAAAGGGGTTATTGTTAATTTTTCTTCGTTTTTTTGGAAATCTGACTTGTGAACTGATAATTTTGAAGGTGTGGAGAAGAATCAAATTACAACCAATGTAACAATGTAACAACAATTAATTATTTTGATTATGAGAGTTTCAATTTTAATGTCGATATTTGGTTTTCCAAGTCTGTAATTTATTAGAAGTTTTAATTTCTGATTAAAAATTATAACGAATTTAAAATAGTTTTTATGTACATTTGGAGTTTTAAATTTCATTCTAGGTTTATCATTCGCAATGTTTCATAAAAATTTTTTTCGAAACTGTTTATAAAAATTTTTTCCATATTTAACCAAATCGTGAATTCCAAATTTCCCAAATTTCCCGAATTTTAGTTCTGCTAAAAGGTTCAAATTTCAAATATCTAATCCTAATCATTGAATTCTTCTTCAATTTTAACGTTCGACACTAAATTGTAATTAAGAAACAAAACATTTAGAAACACGAAGAACAAATAATTTCCACTAATAAACCCCGATAATGAAACTTTTATTTATCTTTTCCCAAAAATTTTCCATTTAAAAAAAAAACTGAATGACGTAAATGTCAGAACATAACCAAAAAAAGGGGGTTGTTTTCTAATGATATATACTATATTTTTTAAAAGGTTATGTCACTTACCAGAGGTACAATTCACTTCAAAGTTAACCATAAAATTAGCGCCCAAGAAACGATTCACGTTCAAACTTGAACTCCGGCAATTATTATTCGAACTGCATAAAAGTCGTAAAAACTTATGATTTTGACTTGTGAATATGATAATAGATGCAACAGAAAGGATTGTTTACGCGGTTTGTTTTTGTTCGATATTTGTATTTTCTCGCGGGGAAATCCAGTGTAAAAAACCCCTGAAACCATAAAAAAAAAAAAATAAAGTATGGCAACAATGAAACATGCTCATCTGAGGTAGCCGAAAATTTAAAAGTAGAAGCACACGATAGAAATATAATGTCAAACTGACAATGGATATTTATTACTACAAGAAACCGAAATTTTTATTTTTTTATTGAAGATTTTTCTTATATTTAGATAAAAAAAATTTCTTTTCCCACGGGGGCCCCCTAGTACTCGGGGCCCCTCTCTAAAACCGGTAAGACCGGGGGAAAAGTTACGCCACTGAGTCAAGGTTATTCTTAAAAGTAACACCGACAAGTTAAAAGGGGACTCTTTGTTCTGCAGAATTTGGCCGCTCATATGTAACGGATGAGCATTGGCAGTTTTTTTTCCGACATCAAATATGACTGTGTTTTGGAAGGGGAACGAAAAACTTAACAATTTTTTTGGCCCCTTTTAACCCCAAGATAAGTTTGAGGTCGTGTGAAGACATCCGCGTTGACGTACGTTGGTTTCCCCAAATCAGGCTTATTGACAGGCTTGAGAAATTAAATGTTAGAGTGGAGGGTACTATCGTCTAAAAAACTATGATTGAGATTAATTGTGGAAGATAGAAGACCGTTAATGTGTAGAAGAAACAGTGTCTTAATGAGCTTCTAAATTGAACAGGAGTTTTGGTTTTTTTTTAATATTAATATTATTTTTTTTTTTCAATTTTATTTAATTATTATACCTAAAATATAACTCCAAAATTTTTTTGTAACTTAACCCAATAAATATTGAGTCTTTTTTTTTTGTTTCCCAAAAAATACACTATAAAACTTTTTTTCTATTTTTAAAAAAAAAATAAAGAATGTAGCCAAATTCAACGTTTCACTACACACCGTGTAGATCGTAAATCTCAGTTATACATTATAAAACTGCGCATTGGTTTATATTTAGCTTAAAAAAAATGGTCGTCATGTAGTATCTGCATGCAAAGTAACAAAACTTTAAACAAATCATAGATGTATATTCACACCTATTTACAAACATAAGGTTTTATTGCATCATTATCACTTTATTTTTTTTTAAAAAAAACAAATATTATTTAAAAAATTTATTTAAACCGACAAATGCAGTTAAAAAAAAATTATGATGGAGTTGTTATGTGGACACCTAAAAAAAAAATTTTATGTAAAAAAAGGTTATTTAAAATATGTTCTATACAGGGTCGTTAAATTTTCCACCCTCACCACCAGGATCGCGGCAATTATAGAAGATAGGAAGATGATTAATTAGGACACCGGATTCCGTCTCAAAAGATCAACATCTGATTTTTTTTCCTTTGCCCCCACCCAACTGGAACAAGTCCCTTAAGTTTCTTGGTGGGTCCCAGATCTTTCTCTTGACATATCCAAAGCTATCGATCAGGTCTGGCATGAAGCGTTGTTAACAAACTTCCTTCTTACGGTCTTCCCCCCAAGCTTTGCTCTTGGCTCTCCAGTTTCCTTTTTAATCGACGTATATCAGTTACTGTAGATGGTCATTCTTCCAGCTTCTACCAAATTATTGCTGGGGGCCCCAGGGCCGTTTTGGCACCCCGCTGTTTCTTCTACACATTAACGATCTTCTCTCTTCCACAATCAATCGCATTCATTTTTTGCTAACGATAGTACCCTTCACTCTAGAACCAAACTTAAGCCACCATCTTATTCTGTTTTGGAAAACCCCGGGAGGTCAAGGCAGAATCTCTTTCACAAGACCTCAAACTTATCTTGGTTAGGGCCCCAAAAAATTTTTTTCAGTTTAATGCCTAAAAAACAGTCATTTTCCGGTCCAAAAAAAAAATCTGCCAATGCTCATCCATTACATATGAGCGACCAAGTTCTGCATAACAAAAGTGTGAAATCTTGTGGGGTTTCTTTTGAGAAAAAACCTCAACTGGCAAAAGCAAATTCATCCATAGCCTCGGCAGTTTAAAAAAAATTTTTTCCCCCCTTTTAACCAAAAAGGGTTTTCCCCCTTCCCCAATCTGTATACTTTTTAAAAGTACCCCAAATCGGGGTACTCTCTAAAATTTTTCCCCATGTCGGGGGGAAAGGCGCCCCTTTTCAACATTAAAAATTCTGAACCCATTCAAAGAAAGCCGTTCGTCTTATTATTGATCCCACGCTCACAGAAACGCTTCCTCTTCTTGCCCACCGTCGAGCTGTAGGGGATCTGTCGCTCTTTTATAGGTATTTTCACGGCTTCTGCTCAGAGGAATTGGGCCCGTATAATTCCTTCTCTGGCAGCTCCCAACAGAGCAACACGTAGTGCAACTTTATGCATCCTTTTACAGTTCAATTATAGAGGCCCCCTTCCCGCTTTCTTCGTTCCTTTACCCCAAAGTGTCGAGACTAGGAACCTTTTCTACCCGCAAAATTTTTCTTCTCCTCCCAATCTCCATATTTTAAGTCCTGTGTGAACAAATTTTCCCCCCCCCACCATATTTAAGACACCCACGGTACGTTGGGACTAAGGCATAAAAATTTTTGGACTGTCCCTAGATAAAAAAAACACAATTAGGCATCTATGGGGTTAACAAAATGGTTTTAGAAAGTTTTTATTTTTCAGTATTTTACGAGATATCTAAAAAAAAAAAAAATTGTTTTTTTTTTTCCCCGAATTTTTTTTTAAAAAATTTTAAATAAAAAACACCTACACTTTTTTTTTGTCACTTTTTTGCGCTATTTCCCAGGACTTTTAGATTTCACATTTGATGTTTCGTCACTCGGCCACCATCATCAACTTTATTTTTTTTTAAAAAAATTGCATTTTTGTGGGAAAAAAAGTTAAATTTTAAACGACTTCAACAATTATTACATGGCCCCACTTTAACAGCTGGTAATCTTATTAATTTAACAAATAAATTTTTTTTTTTTTGTAAAAGCAAAATGTTAGTAAATATTGTCAGTGGAAAAAAGTTATTTAAATAGTGGAATTTCACATATATCATTATAATTTATTACACTTTTGACTGAAGCATTTAACAAAATTTATAATGAATATGGCACTTTTTACTAGTCAGGAATAAAATTGCTTGACAAAGCGATTAGTCCACCGTTAATTAAAACTTTTTTTTGTTTACTAAAAATAATAATTAAAAATTACTTTAAAAAATTCAAGAGTTGGTAGGGGCTCCCCCCCTTAGTCAGCCCCTTGACTTTTTTTTTTTTGGGGCCCCTTAAAGTGCCTTAAAAAAATACTCAAAAGTGTTCAGGGCTCTCGGACAAAAAAGGTTTTTTTTCAGTAGCATATTCCTGCTCTTTTATACTTTTTTTTTAGAGTCCCTTTTCAAAAATGTTTAAAAAATGTAAGGTAAAGGGGGCCTTCCCGGGCCCCCTAATAAAATTCCGTATTCCCTTTCCCCACTTGTAAGAAAATTATATCATTTAAATATTCATAGATTGCTTTAGTATAGTCTGCAGGGGGCTTCGTCATGATAAAATCAAACTCCGTTAAAATTTGAAAAGGGGAAATTATCGAGATATTTCTGAAAATTGTTATTTTTGAAAAAAAGCAACTTCGTATCTCCTATCTTTCTGAGATCCTATTGGTAGGGGTAAAATTTTTTGGTTATCTTGTACTGTTGTGGAAAATTTTTTTTTAAAAAAAAATATTTGGGCATTTGGAACAAAATTAAACCACTAGGCAAGAAATCAAACAATCGTTCTAATTTTAAAAAAACAAAACAGTAATACGTCTGAAAAAAAAACAAAAAAAAAATCATATAATACAAGCGAAAATACAAAAAAAATGTTATTTATAAAATCCCCCACGAATATAATAAATTTGATATAACTTTCAGGCCATTACCCCCAAAAGCATAAAAGAACATTAAACAAATTATCAAAACAGAGTTTTGCAAATAAAAAAAACTGAAACGCTTTTAACTTTTTTCAAAAAACTCTTTTTTTAAAAAAAAAAAAATTATGGGAAAAAGCATTTATCTATTATTAGATAAAGATAATTGTATAGCTTCAATATCCTTTAGTTTAAATAATCTTGGTTATCTTTGCTTTATACTGCTAATAGCTTTAAAGCTGTTTGACAAGCAAGAGTTAAGGTAATAAAGGGGGGTTAAAGGCGATTTAGGGGGAATTTGGCCGAGTAAGTTAAATTATTTCTGGCTGTCGACCTGTTTTGAAAAAAAGGAAAATGAATGAGCGGTCATCGAAACGTCAAATTTTAAAAAAAAAAATACGCGAGTTCCCCCCGAAACCTTTTCTCTACATTTTACTCGCGAGAACATCCACCTAAAAAAAAGTCAATAGTACAAAAAATGACTTCTAAGAATCGTACACTAATCTTAGAATTTTTTTGGGGCCCTAAATTACCAAAAAAAATTTTTCTTTAATTGCAACATTTGATCCTTAAACTGACACACTAACCTCCAAAATGATTTTTAAAAAAAAAATTTAAAATTTAATAAATAACATTAACAGAAGGCGAAAAAAACCGCTTAACCTATGACTAAACAAAATAATTTCATATAAATACATGGTCCATCATAAAAAGGGGTTTATCCACGGTGAATTGTTTTAACTTTCAATAATGTTTAATTTATTAATATCTTTAAAAATACCGATGTGACCGATTTGTTACAGATGCATTATAACCCCTTTTGTTTTGAATATATTTGGTTGTGAGGTTCAATTAACCATTCGGACGGAAAAAAAATTAAAAAAGGTATTATTTTATAACAAAAAAAATTTGTCAATTTATAAAACAGATAACCATTTTTTTTAAAAAATTTTTTAAAAAATTTAAACATTTCTTTCGAGTTTTAAATAATTTTAAAAGGGAAAAACTAAGTAATACTTTTTTTAAAGTATTTCTCAGCACCCTTTTGTGATCTGAGTAATGCTTTTTACCTGGTATCCCATGACCATAGACCAAAAACTTTTAATGAAGTGTATAATTTATTAATATCTTAAAAACTACCGATGTGACTGATTTGTTAGAGACATTGATAACTTTACTGTTTTGAATATATCTGGTTGTGAGGTTTAATATGGGTTCAATTGACCATTCGGACGGAAAAATTAAAAGGATATTATTTTATAACAATATAATTGTGTCAATTTATAAAACAGATAACCATTTTTTTTTAAATTTTATTAACACATTTCTTTCGAGTTTTAAATAATTTTAGGAATAAACTAAGTAATACTTTTGAACGTATTTCTCAGCACTCTTTTGTGATCTGAGTAATACTTTTTACCTGGTATCCCATGATCATAGACCAAAACTTTTCTGTTTTTGGTTGGCTGTATCAGGTGGCAGGAATGTTTTTGCGAGAAACCCTTCGTAATATTCTACCAGATGGAATTAGATAAAAATCGCAGAATGCATTTCGCTTGTTGAAAAAAAGCAAAAAAGACACAGTAAAGGCAATGATTTTTTAAGATCATTCAGATTCTTTTAAAGAGTTTGATATTCGGGCAAATGGATCATTATACAATTTTTTTAAAAACACAACTATAAAAAAAAATTTTTCTTCAAAAAAAAGGGTTTTTTCCACGAATTTTCTTTCCATAATTTTTTTTAAAAATATGGTTTAAAATTAGTTGGAAAAAAAATTCTTTAATATGTCAAAAAATTTCAATCGATCAATAAGTCGCCAAGATATACAGTGCTATAATGTAACGTTACAGTTAAATAACCCTGGGGGGTTTATAACTGAGCTACATCATAGCACTGAAAAACTCCAAAGGTAACCGGCGGCGTTTAAGGCAATATATAAACAATAATACATAATAATATGCCTATTGCGATTGGAGAACCGGTACGGGGCCCTTTTACTTTTTCCCCCTTTGCTTTATTGATTTGCCCTTTTTGATTTTAGTTCCAAGCACTTTAAACGGATGCTATTTCAATGGGTTAGGGGTTAAACAACAAGAATCTATTATGGGGGGTACAGGTTAATATAAATACTTTTTAAAAAAGGGGGGAAAAACTAAGGTTTAAATTTTCCCTTTTTTAGATAAAGAAAAGTAAAAATTATTAACTACATTCTTACTATCTTAAAAAAAAAAAAGATAATTACTCAACATAATTATGTAGGTACCTAGAATACGTTGCCTGAAGAATTTTTTTTATTGCACAAATATATCCTTTCAGTTTTAAAAATATCAATAAATTATTAATTTTTTTTTACATTTGAAACAATTAAACCTATTTAATGCACTTTTTATTATTGCTTGTATCAGGCTAGAACAGAAAAACTGCACACGTGCGGAATTACAAAACTTTAATGTAGTTATTTTTTTAAAAGAATTGTTTATAAAAACGAATGATAATGTCAGCAAAAAGTTTTATACCCGGGTTTTTTGCGCTTTTATTATTAAGAATATTTTTTTATGTAAAGTGACATAGATAGTAAAATGCCTTTATTTTGAAAATATTAATGGATGCTTAAGAAAGCAAATTTCAGTTTATAAGAGTTATATAATAGATATTTATTATAGTGTGTTATGTTGAAAATAAGTCAGCGAGAAAAATTTACATATACCACGAGGCCGTCAGGCTAAGTGACAGAACACTAACACATGAGTAGATGCAATATTTAATTCAACAACTAAGAATCATAACACACGAACAGCAGGTTTTATTCAAGAACTAAAAAACTAACAGGTATTTTTGGGAATGAGTTTTTTTTTAAAGCAGGATTTATAAATTTTTATTTTTTGATTTTTTGCATTGACTTTGGTGTTTAAGCTGCAGCTGCTTGCAGTGAAATTTTACCTTTAGCAATCTTTAGTCCAAGCATTCAAGCTTGATTCGGTAGGTTGTTTTTGGTTGCCATGAAACTTAAAATATTATTACAATTATTCAAATAAATTTTGACATAGTTAGATTTATTTGCCAAAATCTTTTTGGGGTTAAAAAGTGGAAGAAATTGATAAAATTATGTACCCCCCGGGCATTATTTGACATTATTACGGAAGCAGAAAAAAAGGGGAAAGCAGATATTGAAAAAAAAAAAATTCCGAGATTGTTATGACAAAGAGTGCAAAGTTTTTTTAAAAATGGATAGATTAAAAAAATAAAAAAAAATTTATAAAAATTCGTCTTTTCTATGTCGTCTGGCCCGACTATCATGCACCCCAAAAAATAATTAGAACAATGTTACACGATCTCATTTTTTGCCATTTCGAAAACTTGATCTGTGCCCCCCAAATCTCTTCGTGAAGCTTGTCGAAACATCTTGTCATAGTATCTAGACTTTGTTACTACTTCAGCTTATTTCCCCAAAGAGAAGCATCGGAACCACGTAAAACTAGATGACATTACATAGATGTTTGGGGGGGGGAAGTTAAGATGTAGGGTTTTTTTATAACGTCCGTGGTACACTATGCTTGCCTAAAAGGTGCGTAAAATGCCAATATCTGCATATTTCGGTACTTGAACAACCTTGACGGGCGGGGCAAAAATGGGTTAAAACCTAAAAAAACCCGCATCCTACCCAGTACTTATACTTTTTTCAAGCTTTTGGGTAGTCATAAAAAAAAAAAATTGAAGGAGTTAATATTTTTAAAAAACCATTTAAAAAAATTACGCCCCAAAATCCGTGTTGGAATAATACAGATATTAAACCACTTAGATAAGCCTATAAATAGTTATCGAGTAAATTGTTTGGGGAATAAAAACAATTGTTGTGTTTAAATTGTTTTAGCCCTTTTTTAAACAATCAATTAATATGCAATTACTGTGTAATAATAAAAAAATGTGGGAGATGTATGGTCTCACAACAATTAAGCAAACTCGGTAACAACATTCCGAGAAAGCGGTTTTCTGCCGGTAAATATACCGTTTCGGTTTTTTGAGGTTGTCTCGACTTTTTGTTGTTTGACCTCCAATTTCTACGTCAGATTCGTGTACAGTGGAAAAAAAATACTTCAGAAAATCCTAGTCTGACACCCAGCACACACCACTTATTTTTTTTTGAGCCTGTGTTATTAATAAAATATCAATTTAACCTGATACCCACCCCCCAAAAATGTAAAAATTTAAATTTTTTTTAATTAAAATTAGCTGCGGATAAATTTGGGGCAGCACAAGTTCTCTTTTTTGTTGCATATTATCTTGTTTAATAAAGTAAAAATATTACGTTTTAGTAGGCCTGCTATGCACAGTATTTTTGTAACTAAGACTTTATTGTTGACAAAATTTATTCCAAGTTTAATCATCCGTAAATAAGGATGTATAGGTAATTTACATTCCACATCTTTCAGTCAGATACAAACATTTGTTTTACGTAAATCATGTCTCTTTCAAATAATATGCTAATAGTTTCATATGAAAAAAAAAAATTAGAAAAAATTCCACCACAAAATTTGGGGTTTTTTAAAAAACAAAATTCTCGGTTCAAAAAAAAACCTTTTAAACCTTTTTCTTCAATTTTGTAAAATTTCCCCGGGGAAAAACATATCGGGGTTTTCCCAAAAACCCCCCAAAACCCCCCCGGGGGTGGGGTGGCGCAAATGTTAAGCCCCCCAGGGCCGGGGGCCTACCTAGAAAAAGGCCCTGATCGGGTCAATTTTGGGGGGACAATTGAGCGTTGTGTGTCAAAAAACTTCACATAGATTCTGCTAGTTTTAATGGGGAAAACCCCAAGCATAATTTCTGATGCCAATATAATAAACTTAACGCAGAATATGCTGGCAGCAACTTAAAATACATAAAGACACCCTTCAAGACGACAGCCGATTTTATTCACTGGCTTTAAAAACCCTTTAAAAGAAAGCACCC
>JAHBCN010027597.1:0-10078 GCA_019359885.1 Listronotus oregonensis | reverse complement strand
AATATTTTATATATTATTTTACCATAAGCTACCGTAAGACGCTCCATCAAAAAGTTACTGCCCAACCTTCGAATATATACCTACTTGAGTCAGCATTGCCGCTCGACCATGCGAGGAAGAAAGCGCCAATAAGTCCAATCTCTTTCTCTCTCTCTCCGCAGGCAGATCGGTCGACGGAGATGATTATATCTAATAAACCAATCAGCACGCAAAGTAACAGTGAAAAGGATTAGATTATTGGCGCTTTCTCTCTTGCACGCCTGTTAGCATGGCCTAGCAGCAAGGCTGCCTCTAGCAGGTATATGTCATATATTCGAAGGTTCAAGAGCCCCTCTTCGCTGACCAATTGGCATCTGCATCTATTATTCCGGTCCTGTCGCTTCCAATTTTGACGATTAGCAATCCTGTTAAAATGTCACTTGTTATGTCAGCTGTTGAATTTTCCTTCAGTTCATAGTTTACAAAATAAACTTTTTAAGGAAAAATAGTTTTTTAATGTTAATTTTGAATATTTAATATGCCGTTAGCAAATTCCGGTGAGCCATGGCAAATTCAGCGCTCCGATACAGAGGTTAGATTTGATTAAGTATCCATACATCTTTTTCAACTTCTTTCCATACTTTCATATTTTTTTTACTATTTTTTTTATTTAATCACGCATCTTTATGATTTGTAATAGATTTATTAATTTACAGCACTTGGAGTATCCAGAGCCTTAAGAATAGTGTCTGTATGTACTTTTTTGGCGTTATTTTTTGCATTTTTTTCTGTAGCACATTAGCACCAAAATATGATTACTTTATGTTTTGCATGAATTTTGATAATTTACCTTTCTAACTTGGTTTTGGCTTAAAAACTGGGCACGTTTTATACCCAGAGCTTTGGGTTGATAAGGCTGTTTTACATGCTTTAATATATTTAAATAGGTAGTTACATATTGATCATTCTGAGAGATTTACTTTAGCCATACCTAATGTTAAACATAACTTATAGGACTGCTAATGAAAGAGGTTTTGTTGTACTGAGGAAACAATACAAATTGCAGGAATTTGTAATAGTGTAAACTAAACAATGAGACACCCCTTACAAATACCTTACCTTAATATTGTTTTTTATAGTCATCCCTTGAGGGGTCAGATTTTTTTCCTCTTTGCCCAACATAAAGAGGTTTCTGTAATCCATAGGTGTGTTCCTGGTTATCAGTACCAGAAACACAGGTTGCCTTAATTTTTCTCAATAAAAAGCAATGATTTTGGTAACAGATTTATTCTAAATTTCAATGTAGAAATAAACAACACAACTTATACTTGGTAAACTCTCACATACACCTAACTTTAATACTTATTTTCATAGCTAATTTAGCAGAAATAACTCAATTATTTTGATTAAGCTATAAAGAGAGAGCACTATAACATCCCCTTGGATGTTATACATATTTAGAGAATATACATTAAACCTCTTTTAGGTTAAATGTAATCAAAAACTGAGAGACTAAGGCTACAGTATACACCCCTCAAATGTATACTATATAAATATAACTACTTAGGAAAAGTACAAAAACTAAAGAGAAGAGAGTATTTTTAAAGAGAATACTTTTTCATATTTTATCATTGTTGTAGATGGTTCTCCAACAATTCTGTTTCATTTTAGAAAATCCTATAAACCTGTGTAACTGTTTTTATAATTAAAAAAGAATATTGCCTTTTTGTATTATAAAGATGTAAGGAATATATCTTATTACCTTTATTTACATATATCAGTAAAGTGCTACTTGTTTGAGGTTATGAAAGAAAAAATCAAAAACTGGCAGGATGTAAACAGCTTTTAAGTTATATTATTCCAAATTATAAATTATTTTAAAATTATAAATATATTTATTAGGGAATGAGAAATGTGTCTGATAGTGTGACTATTATACTATCATCAACAACCAAAAAACATAATTAGTGTATTTCTTTTAACTTGTAAAACCATTCCATTTCCAACCATAAGAGTGCTTACATAAAAAAGGCAAAACATTTTACACTTTTTCTGCAAAATGAACAGACCTGTGGAGTGTAGGTTATCAGGTGTGCCAGCTTGCAAACTAATGACACTCCCAATTTAATAAATGTTTTACATAAAACCATATTTTTTTAGGTATATTTGGCACTAAACTCCTAACAGTAATGGACTGTACAAAATAATTGTATATTTGTAATTATAATGTGATTGGAAAAAATTCCTAATTTTCTACCTCAAGGTTTCTCCCATTACTTTCTACCAGTAAACAATTATGTTATAGTTAATAATCTAAAGAAAGTATTTGTCAACATTGAAGGTACATACAATAAAACAACACTTTTTCCTAAAATGTTTACTATAAAATTATATTTGACAATTCAGTGATACTCAGTTCCTTCTTTAGAAGATGAAATAAAACTAAAGAAACTTCTAGAATGCAACTTTAATCAGAACCATTTATTCATACCACTGTATTTACATTTGAAATATTTTAAGTACTAAATTAAATTTAAAACTACCCATTAAATGTCCAAGGTGATAAATTAAGCAAAAGGCACACAATGGAGACACCGATTTTAATCAAATTGTTATTTAATTATGTATCATATGTATCCTAAGCATGTGAAGCTTTATGTATGTGACTAACAATTTTAGTTATTGAATTTTTTCCAGGTATTTTTTGAGTAATTGACTTTTAAAGGCAAAGGTGTTTCACCATGTTTCAGCACATGGAAAGGGCAAATTATAGAAAAGGTTCAAAGTCTAGTAAGGAAGCAAATTTAAAAAATATATAGATATATTAATTTTTATCTAGGGTTAAGGTTAAGGTTTAAAGTGAGTGGACTTTTTACGCCCTCCACCGCGACCGCTCGGTCAATTGTGAAACAGGCGTCTGTGATTTCAGAGGCACCTTTCAAAACGGTTTCACAGGTTTCGGTCGGCGCAACTTTGCCTGCTTGTGACCTTGGGTGGCACCTCTCGAAACGGATTTATCCGTTTCGGTCAGCACACCTTTGTCATTTTTTTCCTATGAAAGCGGTTTTGTCCGCTTTCTGTTTGGAGCTAGGGAAGTAATAGTTCACCACGGTAGAGCTCCGCATTACCGCAGTAAGGCTAGATACTCTGAGAGGTCGCCCTGTATCTCAAAGGCACCGTTGGAGACACCTGTTTAAGGCACAGGATATCATTCACTCATCAGCACGGTATGCAAACACCTTGGTTAAGCCTTGTGCTCGTCTTAGCTTCGGATCCTGTTCCATACGGTGACAACAAGAGTTGCCGATAACCAGCAACTCTAGCGCATGTTCCAAAGATCCTACTGGGCCCGACCACGACAATGACGTGCGAACATAGCGGTGGGATTTTTTTTTGGTTTTTTATCTAACTATTTTATTTCCAATATTGTTAATAATTTTTGATTAAGATAAACAGAAGAACTAGAATGAAATCTGCTTATTATTAATTGATAAATCAGTATTTGGATAGAGAAAATTGACACTCTATATTATTTGGTAGTTTCTTTTTAATGAAAATTAAATGGCTTTCTCTGAGTTTAGTACTGGGTGTAAACAAGTATTTTTTTAAAGTATTTTTTTCCACCTTTAACTTCCAAAGACAAAATTATTTCCACCTCCAGGGGAGAAGCTGAAATCTATGCCAGATAATTTGCTGCCAATTCTAATTTTGATTTACCTGTTTTTAACCCCAAGTATGATGTTGAAATTTAGCAATGGACTTAGCAATTGTAAAAGTTAAGGTTTAGAATGTTTAAAATGTCAGATTTTGACAGGTTGTCTACTAAAATCATTAATAACACTGACAATGACGTTTTAAACATTCTAAACGTTTTAACTAACAATTGTAATCCTGCTAAATCTAGAACTGCGTACTATCACGGCTAGATTATTAGAATTTTAAAAGTAGTAAAACTAACTCTACTATTGAATCAAAATGCGAAAGCAGAACTTGGTAATTGTTTTTATATGTGTCTCCACCTATTTTTAATCATAAAAAATCGAAGAATAGGGATATTGATTTAAGTAAAATTAATTAAAGTAAAATGAAAAAAAAAATCGCTGTTAATTTTTGTTTGGAAAATAAAAAAATGGGTATTTTTCAAGTTTTTCGTTAATTTAAATTTAGCATTTTTTATTGTTTTTTTTCTTATTCCACTTGTAAAGACAAATAATTTCATTAAAAAAAATCAAAACAATCAAATTAAGAATTTTTCAAATATTCTTAAAAAAAAGTTTAATGGAAAAATTGACATTTTTGATTTTTTATTTAATTATCCTATTTTCGATTAACTTTAAGAATAAAAATATTTGTCAAATCAAGAGAAAAAATTAATCATGTCGATTTTATATCTCAAAAAAGTGGAGCCACACATCCAAACAATTACCTAGAACTTCATTCATTCACATAAATTATTTTTAGAAAACAAATTTTTTTTAGCGAACACATCAATAATTTTTTCTGTAGGTGAGACAGTAGCACGGTAAATAACGTGTGTAGTTTTAGAAGTTTGGGCTACCTGCCTGATTTATAACGAACATGGATTCTGAAATTTGGGGAAGGGTTTTAACCCTCAGAACCCCTTCCTTGGCTATAATTTTTATGTTATTTATTTATTTATTTATTAAGACATTTATTGACACAATACAATAAACTATACTATACTATGCCAATGGGCTATTGACCTAGGTCCTGCTGCCCAGTATTTTATATAAATAATATTACTATTTTGTCGATTTAATGGTAACAGTATTGAATTTTATAAATATAAAATTTAAAAATTAAAAAAAAACAGAAACAAAAGACCACATCATGAGTCACTGATTGTTCATTTCTTGTAAATGTTCTATAATTGTAACAGTTGGAAATGTAAATGGTGGGTTCCGTTGCTGGTAGTCAGTTCTTAGGATACCTAATGGCTGGAGCAGGTCAATGTTGTGCTGTTTCGAGGCGAATTTCTTTAATAATTGTATTAGTCTGTTGGAAATTGGTTTATTGGGTATTACCGTAACTGGTTTGATGGATTATGTAAGGGATTTCTGGGATGTCGTGCTTTTGTTATTATGCAAAGGGATGTAGTTTCAGCAACTTCAAGGTTCTTTAACGCTGTTTTTCTTAAATTAAGAAATATTGTATGACCATATTTAAGGAGAGGTCTGCATATGGATTTGTATATTCGGCTGGAAGTTGTTTTGCTTATTCCTTGGACCTTGTATGTTAAAGTTCTGATATGTTTGGTCCTGGCTATTGTTTTCTTTTTGGTAGTAGATGTGTGCTGAGTTAAAGTTAAGTTTATTATCTATTATTATTCCTAGGTATTTCACTGACGCTTTCGGCCTTATTTCCAGATTGGCTATTTTAATTGTAGGAGAATTGTCTTTAATATTGTGGTGAAAGATAATAAACTGCGATTTTGTAGGGTTAGGATGTAATCTTCATTTGTAAAACCATGTTAGTGCCTTGTCCATTAAATTTTGCAGATTATCTATAGTACATTTTAAGGACTTAGCATGTGCTATCAGTGCGGTATCATCAGCAAAATTTTTTCATGTACAGGGTCTTTGATTATATTAACGTGGCTTCTGGAGCCTTTATTTTTAAGGACAGAAAAAATGTTTTATATACAAATTGTAGGATTTTTTCCCATATTATCTTTTGAAATTATCAGTAAAAAAATATCACATTAAAAAAATGGAAAAATATAGGCAACTTCAACTTTTTTAAATGGAACACCCTGTATATTATGCGCTACAATGAAAGATTTTTTTCTGATTTCAAATATATATACATTGATGATATTTGGATAAAACATTTTTGAGATATTTAAGCTTAAAATATAAATAAATTGAAAAAAAAATCATATTAGTATCAAGAAAGCTATGAAAACAATAAAATTGTTTAATAAATTTGACGCATTGGTATTGTAAAAAGTTGAAATTTATCATTTTAACTATTAAAGGTAGTTTGTATTGCTTTTTTGTCGATGGGCTATTCAGAAGAACAAAAAATCGTCTATTATGCGTCTTTTTTATGGTAACAATAATAATGTGACGACAGTGCAAAGGGAATATTACTTATTATATCCTTAACAACGGGTACCATCTATAGATACTATTAAATACATAGTAAGAAAGTTTATTGAACGAAAAAGCTATAAAATGAAGAAAAGGACTGCAGCACGAAATGAAAACAAAGTGTTGGAGATCCTCGTTTTTTCCGGATAATTATTATACTTTTTCTATTGGATCACTAACTACTTTTAATAATTTTAGAATATCCTGAAATATCAATCTCGGATGCGGCATCTGAACTTAATAAAACAGATTATAAAATTTATTTAACCCTAAAATTTTACAAATTTTATCCTTATAAATTTATGTCCGTTCAGAATCTTCCTGAACAAAACATGCAGGACCGACCTAAGTATGCATTGGAAATAGCTAAGTTTATGCAGCAGGATCCAAAGTTTTAAATAAAATTCAATTCATCGACAAGTCTTCCCTCACTTTAGCAGGAATGTTTAATCACAAAAATAAACATTATTATTCCAGAGAAAACCCTCACCAAATTCAGCAACATAACAATTTTATTGTTTCCATGGCTTTCTTGATACTAATATGAAACTTTTTTGTAATTTATTAATAATTTAACCTAAAATATCTCAAAAATGGTTTATCCAAATATCATCAATGTATATATATATTTTGAAATCAGAAAAAAAAGATCTTTCGTTGTAGCGCATAATATACAGGGTGTTTCATTTAAAAAGTTGAAGTTGCCTATATTTTTCCATTTTTTTATTGCGATATTTTTTTACTGATAATTTCAAAACATAATATGGAAAAAATCCTGCAATTTTTATAAAAAACATTTTTTTGTGTCTTTAAAAATAAAGGCCTCAGAAGCCACGTAAATATAATCAAAGACCCTGTATGTATTTAGGTTAATCCCTCGATTTGTGCTGTATATATCCTAACAGTATATATTATACAATAATGGCGATAATGGTGATCCTTGGGCGAGTCCTTGTTCTGGTGTGAAGCTGTTTAAAAAAGAATGATTAATTCTGATTCGTATGTGTCGCTTTTCCAAAAACTCTTTTATGATAAAAATCAGTTTGGGAGAGCATTTTAGTTGGTGTAACTTATAAAGACCCTTGTGCCACACACTATAAAAAGCTTTGTTGATATCTAGGAATATTGCTGCAGTATGGTGTTTAAGTAGCCGAGCGGTTTGGACATTGGAAGTTAGTATGGTTGTAGGGTGTTGTGTTGAGCATTTTTCTGTGAATAGAAATTGATTTATTTGAATTTTTGGATCCAGAGGTTTTTCTGTGTTAATCTTTATAAAGATTTCCAGATTTTTTCCTAGTACACATAGCAGAGTTATTGGACGGTAGTTTATAGGTTTTGGTAGTGTTATCATTGTTCTTGTCTTCTACTCAGTAGGAAAGTAATGGTTGTTTAGGCGGTATTCGTACATTTTGGCAATATGCCTATGTATTGGGGGGTTTAAATGGCGGATAAAGTCTTTAGTTATATTGTCATGTCCTGGAGAAGTGCTAGTGTTCTCGATGTAATTGTTAGGCTGGTTAAAATACTCGTTGTATCAATTATTTATGGTGTTGTAATTGTCTACATCATATTCAGGATATGTTTTTTCTTTAAATGCTGCTCTAAAATGTTGGGCCACCTTTTCTTTATCCTCTGAATATTCTATTCCATTCTGACTAAGTGTTGGGATGCTTTGTGTTTTGTTAGTTTTTTTATTTTTTGCCAGTAGTTACGTCCTTGTTGTTGCTCGATTTTTTCCAAGCATCCAGCCATTTTTGTGTTCTATACTATTGTATGAGGTTTTGAATATTTTTGTTGTAATCGTTTATTTTTTTCTTATGTTCAGGTGTAGGATTACTTTTATATTCTCTATACATACGTCTCTTAGTTTTGATAAGTCTTATGATAAATGGTGGAAGAGTGTGAGAATAGTATCGGATTTTTTGAGTTGGTGAGTTATCTAGTATGGTTTGGGTTAATTTTTGATTAAATTTGGTTAGTTTTAAAGGGCTGTATCGTTTCTGTTTGGGCTCTTTTATATGGCTATATTTACTTTCTAAAACAGTTTCTAAGTCTGAGCGCAGGGCAGAGCAGATATCTCTTTAACAGGGGCTTATTAATACTGGATGGAGGCACCAAAAATGTTTTTTAGTTTATATCCAATTTTGAAAACTGTTTTCATATGAGCAAAATGGCTTCTTCCACAACCCTTGACATTTTGGATTTCGTTCAAAGCAAAACCATTCGCCTAATTAGTAACCCCACTCTCACCATAAAGTTTCCTTTTCTGACCTATCTATGAGATGTAGAGGACTTGTCCTTCTTTCAAAGGTATTTATTTGGCTTGCGCTTTGAGAAATTAAACAGTATAATCCATCATGCTCCCAATAGAGGAACATGAAGTACCTCTCCTATGCATTCTTTCTTATTCAAACCATCAAATATTTAAGTCCCATATTTAGCCTAAGAGGAATCGGCTCATGAGTACCGAAAACTATTCCACCTCACTTTTTTTATACGATCCTCTTTAAATTGTTCTACTGATGATATAAATGCATTTTGCCATGGGGCAACCTGGTGTCAGATTGTTTACACCGAAATGGTTTAAACAATTGCAAGAAATTGTTATTTTCCAACCGGACAATTTTTTTTAATGACTTTTCACGACTATGTTAATATTTTTGGAGATATGAATTTTTAAAGGTTCGAAAAATCTCAAGTTTGGGTATTTTGACCCATAAAAATATAAAAAAAAATAAAATATTAATTTTTTATTCCTTATACAATGGGTAATAAAATCCTTAATTGAGATTTGAAAAAATATCATTGTTTTTACCTGATTTTTGATTGTTTATTACGCGCGCTCACAAGTAAAATAAAGCTGTAATAACTTTTGTAAAATTGATTTCAGGAAAAAAACTTATTAAACAAAAATATATATATATATATATATATATATATATATATATATATATATATATATATATATATATATATATATATATATAATAATATATGTTTTGTCGAGTTCTCACGATAAAAGTGTTAACGTTTTTTTCGGGCTTTAAGCTTTGATAATAAATGTGATTTTCCAAACGTCAAAACAACCGTCCTTTTCAGGACAACCAACACACGAGTTACCGAAAGAAAAACGTTAACAAATATATATATATATATATATATATATATATATATATATATATATATATATATATATATATATATATATATATATATATAAACAATCAAAAAACAGATATAAACAATGAATTTTTTTCAAATCTTAATTAAGGATATTATTAACTATTTAATTACTATATTCCATTGTAGGTATTTTTAGAAACCAAAAGCCGATAAATATTTATACAAATTAAAATTAAAAATAACTTGTGGCATTTGATCTAAATTTAAACAACTATAATATTGTTATTAGTTTTAAGTCACAGTATATCTTATGTCTTATCAAAGATAATACTACTACGGATAAGATGAACCATTCAATGCTATATTTTTGATACCCCTAATGGACTTTGGCTAACGCGAGCCGATGTCCATCGAGAGATTTTCGCGCTATCCTTGAACGAAAGTTAAACAGTGTTGCCGGCAGGCCTTTACTATTGGCGTGATGAAAAGCGACTAGAAAAAACTCAATCCGTTTAGCCGCCCGCTTTCGCTACTTCGTGTTCCGAATAAGGCACAAGCGACAGACATTGGCAATGTCGCACGGTTTGTTTCGCTGGGGCAGGGGTTACCGACTTAATTTTATTCGCATTTACGGAAGCATTGATATCTTCGAACTGATTCAAAACGCCCCATTTAAATGAACCATCTATTCGTAGTAGTATTATCTTTGGTCTTATGCATATTGCTAGCTAAAGCTCACATAACCTGATACACAAATACCTAAAAATTTTTTTTTGTATATTTTCACAAGGACATACTTGTTTAAAATAAAGTTGCCATTTTGTACTACTTTTACTATTTGCTATTACCATTTGTTCAAAGGA
>JAHBCN010027596.1:2500-10030 GCA_019359885.1 Listronotus oregonensis | reverse complement strand
GATTTTTTTTGTGGGGAAATTTTTTTAATTTAAAAATGTTTAACAAAAAAAAAATAAAAAGTGGAACAATCACAATCCTTTAACTGTGATTTTATGCGTTTTGTGGAAAACGAGCGAGATTTGAAAAAAACGAGCAAAAAAATTGTTAGAAAAAAAAGGGCACAATATCACTCATTTTGGACGGCTACGCGATAGTAGATTTTATTTTATTATTGTTATCGGAAGAAGACCAGTGAATACAGGATGCCCGGGAAAATACGTGTAAGAAATTTACCAACAGTTTCCCTGGCTAAAAATAAGTATTCAGACCAACTTATTTTTGCATCGTTTAGCTGACGGGGAGCAAAAAATAAGATATAATATACTATAACGTGCAAAGGGAATTTTAATGTTTTATGATTTCTACCCGACACTAAAAAATGACTTTTTTTTATTGGTGAAAACATCAATTATTTTTGGTGGACCTACCTTCTTTTAAATCCACAAAAAAACTAAATACTAATTTTTGCATGTTATTTTTTTTAATTAGAAATGCAAAAAAAGTCTTTAAAAATTTTAGAAAGTGTAAAATTGTGAATATTATTAAGTTTTTTTACATTTTAAATTAAAAAGTTTGGGAAAAAAATAAATGAGTTTCCCCTTTTTTTTAATTTGGGATGTACTGGTAAATTTTTTTAAAACTCTGTGTCAGCTTTAAAAGAATTAACTTTGTTTTTGCTTTTATAAAATTTAAATAAAAAATACATGCATTATATAAATTTTCATAAATTTAAATTTTAAAAAATTTAAAAAAAGTTTGAATAAAATGTACACTCGGCCCAAAAATAAAAAAAAAAATTGGGTTTGATTATTTTTTGAAATACCCTAAAATTTACTGTTTTAATATAAAGCAGTTTTTTATATTGTAAATCTTATTTATTTAACAAAAAAAACTACAAAGAACTTCAGCTATTTGATATCAACTTCTTTGGATAGTATACGGAATAGCAACTACTACTAGATTCTTTTGTTGTTTTTTATGTATTACCTAAATTCACTACTACACAAAATATTGATTGAAATATCGATTTGCTGATACGCCAATAGGGCCTATGAGCAAATCAAGACAATATCTATAGTAAACGCAAAACAATTTCCGATGCACGTCATCAATCAGCTGATAAATAATACTCAGGTCCCCAAACGTGACGAAATAAAATATAGGTAAAAATATTACAATTTGGCCTTTTAATGAATTTAATCAAAAGTATTTCATTTCACTTTAATACTAACTCAATTACATAGAATATTTATATCAGTTAAATCTGAAAAAATTTGGGTTTTAAATTTTTGAATTTTATTATTGTCATGTTGTCGTATTTAGCGACGTTGCCGTTCATTCTTTGATTTTATGCTTCCTGTCCAGCTGTTATTATTTTATAACAATTTTGTGTTTTTAGTAATACTAGTTATTGTTGTGTGTATTTTTATCAGTGTTATTTTGAAAACTGTTTTTTTGAAAACAAAGACAAAGAAAAGGGAGGGAGTTTGTTTACACGGGCCTTAAATATTTGGAAGCTGGGAGGAGAACGACAAACTTCCGCGGGTAGCAGGTTTCATAGTCTGGACACTTTAGGGATGAAAGAACGAACAAATGGGAAGATCAGGGCCTCTCACGTTGGACTGTAAAAGGATGCATAAAAGTGGCACTACATGTTGGTCTGTTGGGAACTGCTAGGGGAGGAATTATACTGGCTAACTCTTCAGAGCAGAAGCCGTGAAAATACCTACAAAAGAGGACAAATCCCCTACAGCTTGTTGGACGGCAAGAGAGGGAAGCTGCTAAGTGTGGTAGGAACGCCATTCCCCAGACATGAGAACAATATTCTAAAGAGGGTCTGATCTGGGATACATACAGTGTATACAGATTAGAAGGAGAGAAATACTTTCTGGCTCGAAAAAGAATCCAAGATTTCTTGAAGCTGCTGGGCTATGTATGTAATGTGTTTGTGTCAGTTAAGATTATTCTCAAAAGTAACACCTACAAGGTTAACTAATTCTTTGTTCTGCAGAACTTGGCCACTCGTATATAACGAATAAGCATTGGCAGAATTTTTTCGCGACAGCGAACTGACTGTGTTTGGAGGCATTAAAAGTGGAGAAGATTTTTCACGCCCAATCCAAGATTACTTCAAAGTCTTGCGGAAGAGATATCTGCATTGACCTGCGCTTGTTTTTCAAATCAGAATTACAGGGTGGCTTAGGAAACGGAATATTAGAGTGTATATTAATTTTTCGGATATATCGACACGTTCTATATGCTAACTGGCGTAATTATTGTGTAATAGTTTGTAATGGAATAAATAAAGTATATGACTAAGACATGTAGCCAAATAAATATTTAATTTTTAAATTTCGTTTGATTAAGGAGTGTAAAAATATCATTTTTAAAAAATAATACCTATTTTTTAAAAATATTACATACTCAGTATTTTTATCACTATCTGGCAACGCTGGCAACATCCAAGTCACGAAAAGCATATGACGTGCATCGGAAATTGTTTTGCGTTTACTTTACAAATATATACAATTACAAATTTTTAAAAATCTAGTTTACTTAAATAAAAAAAAAAAAAGAAATGCAAGTTTAAAATTACCTTTTAAATATGCACTGATTGCCTTAAAATCAATTTGTCAAGGTTTTGGATATCTGAAACATTACCTACTATCCACTTACAGTAAGATGTTCACATTATTATCCATAGCTTAAATTTACAAAGTATAAAAAACTTGAATTTAGGAAAATTATTTATATTTCACTAAAAAAACCCGAATCGCTTACCCGACTGCGTAGTCTATAAAGCGTAAATATATAACAACGTTACGACACAATTAAAATTTGTTTTATAACACAAGAGAAGTCTAAATATTTTTAATCAAATTTGGAAATTATTTTGTTTTTGGACGCCCTATCATTGTCCTCCTGTGTCACTTGGTATAAATTATTAAAATTTTACTATTAAAAAGTTTAGATGTTATCTTAATTATTCAGCTATTTGCTCAATATACCATTCTCTGATCACCTTTATAATCACCGCTCCAGCCAACGCCTGCCCTATTACAGTTCTTTACATCACTTTCATCATACACTTTATTTCTGGTTACGTAGAATGTATCACGTTACAATTGACACAGAAAATTTAGAATTTGCTTTGCCACTGAGAAAAATGTACACTTTTGTACGAAAACTTGGTCTAGAACACAAAGAGAGTAATATTTATTACCATAGAAAACTTACTACTTTCTTATCAATTACTTAAGAAAACATTTCGGCAATTTTCTCAAAATGCAAGAATTGGGTGTTCATATCAACTGAGAAAACCTTCCAGCTACGGGTGTTATTTCAACCGCACAATGCTAACTGTTCACTTACCCTCGTCGCTCGTAACTCTCTGCCGACCCCCGGGCCTTCGAATTGATTGGATGTGGCGATGCGCTACATCATTAAGGGTTCGTGCAGCCATACCGTCAGCTCATCTGGTGCTCGAAATACAACGCTGTTTATTTGTTTAGCTATTTTTGGATTGGTAAATAGGAGTTTTTAAAGAATGATTTAAAAATGTCTGTCGCGGTGTGCTTTAAATTTATAAATTAGTAAAGCGGTGTAATTATTATTATTTAAGAATTTTACTAATTAAAATTAAATTATTATTATTTTATAAAAATTTAAAAAGGAATGTTAGCGTACCTATGGCTATGGAAAAATAGCATTTTATGTTGCTAGATGTGTTTCTGCTGCAGTCATTTTTATGCACAATTTCATGCACGTATTGCAACCTGCGATATGTCCAGGGTCGCCTTTATCTTTCGGCAAGTCACTTGCCGATTTTCTTTATTTATTTTTGTTGCCCAGTGTCGATGCTTTTTGAAATCACAACCAATTTTGGTCGAACCTCACGACATTCATTACTGACGGATGCACAGCCACAACTAAATTTAGCAAACCAATTGTAAGCAGTCTTCTCTGATGGTGCTTCATTACCAAAAATGGAACAAAGCAATTCTATGCATTATTGTTAAGCAAAAAAAAATATTTAACCAAAACTTTAACATGTGATTTCCATTTTTGCACAAATTTGCTTTTTTAAACGCTCACTATCAACACACTATTTGATCGAATTCTAAGTTGCTCCTGATTACGCAATACCATAGATCAAAGTTCACGAATTAGGCAGTCTAACAAAACAGCTGATTATGGTAAACAAACTTGCTGGAGGACAAACAACCCACTTAGCAATTTAACCTGCCTGTGCATTGTCCTGTTTTATAGTGATTTTTCGGATTTCAAGTAGTTTAAGTGACTTTTTAAGTATATTTATATTATTTGGGAGTCTTAGTAATGGTACTTATAGAGAATCAATCATGAGCGACTATTTTGTGAAGCTACAAGCTGAAAATGCGGATCCGAAATCGATACAGACAAAAGCTCTCCGGAATTAATTTTGTGGATCCGTTTTTTTTAAAAAGAGTCGGATTTAAGTATGAATCCTGCTGACTTTCCCTTGTTACTCAAATGGATATTTCGCTATTTAGTGCTTACAACAAGCTATTACACACAACAAATGATGTTTTTGGATACAAAAATTATTAAAGACAAGGTGCTTTTAATAAAATTAAAACCACTGTACCAACCATGTTAAATTTAAATTGGATTTAAATAAATATTACTTTGTAGAACATACAGTATGAACTGTGTCGAATCTGGTAACCCAGTGTTTCGGAAGTTGGTCTCGTCACTTGTTTCAACTCACATATTTAAGTGGTGTTAGTACAGTTAGTTTTTAAAATAAATAATTATTTACTATTCTTTATTTAGGTTTTTTGCTTGTAAAGGGGCAGCTCGTATCTGATTATTAAGTTTTGTTTATAGGTGGGTGTAAAGTTTTAAATAAAAAACTTAAATATAATAGAAATGTATATAATTTTAATAGGTATTTAGGTCATAAAGTAGAGCTTTGTCAGGTGAATATTTCATGGCCTAGTAGCTTATGAATGAGGCTATAAAGTAATGAGAACACAACTAAAGATAATATACTAATTTCATACAAAACTTTGTTTTATTGCTTCTAAGTGGTATGGGAGAATTTAATTTTGTGTTTATTTGATTCTTAAAAACCTGTAAGTATAACAGACTTGACCATTACATCAGTAATGACACCAAGTGCAATGACATGTTATCTGTTGGTGGCATTTTGATTTAATGATCGCTGCAAATAGTATACTTTAGTCTAGTACACTTTTCTGTTCTCGTACAATAAAGTAGTACTTATTTGTAGTACCTATCATATAATTAAGTAACCCTTTATATCCCGTAGGTAGGTAAGTAGGTTTAAAGTGAGTGGACTTTTTACACCCTCCACTGCGACCGCTCGGTCTATTGTAGCTCACACCTTTTTATTTTTCTCCCAATAGGATCAGACTTCTAATGAATCCGATATCAGATTGGAAGAATTCTTACATCTCTTACTCATGTCGCTATCGGACATGAGCACAATATGTATTCTGGTGTCTCTGTCTCCTGGAAAGTATGACGAGCAGCGATTAGATCCGTCTCCCTCCTCCCGGTCTAGTGACATGGGTAGCTACCAGGTCCTTGTTACAGGAACCAGATGTTTCTTCTGAGGCCATATCTTCGGCCTTTCCCTATGAAACCGGTCGTATCTGCTTTCTGTTTAAAGCCCTAACATATATAATAGACTGTTTATTATTAAGCACTTAAAAGTCAAACATAAATTTTTACCATTATATTTTAATTTGCGCATGCAAAGCAATATTTATGATTTTCCATTTTTGTCGTGATATTATTAAAACCCTTTTACAAACTATTAAACAGACTATCGATAGATTCGTAAAGCATCATTCTTATTTAAAATAGAAGGAATCCTGTAAAAACCCACTCTATTCCTGTCTCCTCTATTAGCACAGTTTATTACAAACAAAATGAAGGCATTATAATTATTAACTTCATAAAAATCCTTAAAATTGCACATTTGCTTATAAAAACCAAATGTAAACCTGTCCTCCAAGAGAATGAAATCAGCTGTTGTTGACAGTTCGTTAGACTGCCTAATACAGAGATGACACATTTCAGCAACACTATCTAGTAACCTTTTGTAAAAACTTAATAGGCGACCCTTGCATTTTACATTTGGATGTGTATTGTAAAAATTGAATACTATTTTTTATATAAGTTTGTTAAAAAAATAATACAAACAAAAGATCAAGTTACTTGTCTTATTTAATGTTTCGTTGCTACAATGTCAAGACTGTGCTTTTGCTATAATAACAAACAGTCATTTTGCTGTGTTTCCTATTGTTATTTTAGCATCAAACTAAAACTTCTTCGAATTCGGAGTAGCACTAAAAGCTTACGACATAGCTCGTTGCAAATAAACTTTTAAGACTTTCCGATTTTAAACTTTTCAAGTGTCTTTTAAGTCGAATTTGTATGTAGAAAATGTAAACATCAAATATTTTACAAAAATCGAAGTTATTCTTGTTCGATTTTTTTTTATTACGAAAAGTCTTAGAATAACACTTGTTTGTGCTATTTTTTTTAATTGTAAAATTATTCTTTTTTTTTTAATAAATATAAATGCCTCAACGGAATATTTGTAAATGAGAATGAAACACTCACTTCTAACTGTAATAAGTTATTTTTAATTAAAAAACAAAATTCTGTGCAGTTTTTACATAAAGGTATATTTACATACATTTTAAAAATCCAACAATTTTACTGCATTTTTGTTGTAAAGGAAACTAAAACGTTTATATGCCACACCTCTATAACCTTGTAGTAAATTATACATGACAAAGAGAACGAATTCCGTTACAAGAAATTCAGAATAGATCTTTTTGTTTGTATCACATGACTAAACAAATACTTTAAAAAGTATATACACACCGAAAAACATACAAGAACAAACATCAACGAACAAACCTTTTTCTTTAGTGTAGACAGTAAAAACGTGAACAAACTTTTGTTTGTTCTTGTTCATCATGTGTGAGGTATGTACACACCGAAAAAGCAAACAAGAACAAACATCAGCGAACAAACGTTTTTCTTCAGTGTAGACAGTTAAAACGGCGAACAAACGTTTGTTTGTTCTTGTTCGCACATGTTCCATTGGACGTCGGTACATCAAAAGAGAATTTTTGTTTTTTATGGTCATCCATAACTATTCCAACTAGTCGAACAAGAGTAAACAAACATTTGGTTGCCCTATGTAGACAGAAAAGGCGAACAATAAAAAAAAACATACAAAGAAAGTAAACAAGAACGAATGTTTGTTTTTTCGGTCTGTACATACCTAAAGAGAAATAAATTTTGTTCGTCGTCATCCATAACTTTTCCAACTAGTCAAACGAGAGTGAACAAATAATTGATTGCGCTATGTAGCCAAATAACGCGAACAATAAACAAAGAACTCATACACTCTTAAACAAACTTTCTTTGTACGGTCTTCCACTTAAACTTTATTCCTGGTTCTC
>JAHBCN010027595.1:0-10008 GCA_019359885.1 Listronotus oregonensis | reverse complement strand
TTGTTTACTTTTCGTTAAAATATTGCTACTAAAAAGGGTGGTGGAAGTCTTGCTTTTCCCAGAATTTTAAAAAAATTATTGAAATTTTGTTGTCATTACCTCACAGTAGTGCAGGTGCAAAAGGTTGTTTTTATATAAATCTTAATAAAACTAAATTGTTAGGGCCAAACAATAGGTGGACTATTACATAGAAAAAAGGCTATATCTTTTAATAACCTTAAATTGTTTGTTTTATTTACGAAACTGGGTTTATAGGGTAAGAACCCGGACCCCATTCGGGAACCCGGTGTTTTTTTTGAATGTAACACGGGGGTGACCATTTTACTGGCGATTCGTGCTACTTTCCCTAAATTTTTTTTCCAAAAAACCCAAAATTCACATTTATTTTCTTCTATATATAATTATATTATATATATATATATATATATATATATATATATATATATATATATATATATATATATATATATATATATATATATATATATATATATATATATATATATATATATATATATATATATATATATATATATATTATATATATATATATATATATATATATATATATATATATATATATATATTATAAAATAATATAAAATAATATATATATATATATATATATATATATATATATATATATATATATATATATATATAATATATATAAAATATATATATATATATTATATATATATATATATATATATATTATATATATATTATATATATATATATATATTAATATTATATATATATATATATATATATATATATATATATTTTTATTGTTTTCTAATTTATTAATCGGATTTGTCGTCCCACCAGATGGCTATTGTTATTTAGAAAAAAATAATGTGTTGGTTGCAAGAAAAAATAAAGAAGAAGTAAATATAAGTAGCAATAATAATAAAAATGTTTATGCTAACCTTAAGAATTAGGTTATTGTTACCTCCATACATATTTGAGTTGTCCTTATGGGCTTTTTGACGGAATAATTTCCCAAAGAAAGGTTGGGTAATTAATTGATAATTGATTTTATCGTTGTAGGCTTTATTTTAAAAACCCTTTTAAAAAGAAGTTTTTAGATTTGTCCTTTTTTTTTGAAGGGTTTAAAAGCGTAAATCCAGTCTTTTTAAAATATTGTCACCCTTATTAATTTTTGTGCCACTGCGACAAATATTTAGGAAATATACAGGGTGCGGGATCTAATATTCATACGATACCTTGAGAAGAGATATCCTTGGAGGTTTTAAATAACCCACCTTTTGTAGTCCTAACTAAGTAACTCTAACCTTTACCGAGATACAGGGTATTTTATAGGTTTTGCCCAAAATTCGTTTTTGTAATATTTCTGGAAGCACTTAAAATAAAATATTTATAATGGGTAAGAATATTTTTTATATGGGTGGGTTTAAAATGCCATATGCAAAAGTTTTATAATACAGGTCAGTAATAAAAAAAAGTTTTCAATTTATTTAAAATTTTACCACCCTGTATATTAGATTTTTAAAAATTATACTTTTACTTTGAAAGATGATAAATGTGATCCTAATGACATGTTTTTTAATGTTGCCGCATTTACCACGAAGTCATACAAATTAGATATTTTTAGAAATCAATGAAAATTAACCAAAAATTATTGGTAGTCTAATAAAAGTGCCCATATTGCTAAAAATAGTAAGTACCGGCAAAAAAATCACACAACTCTTATTATTAAATAGTTTTGACGTTATTTGTTTTGTTATCAAAACATTTTACTGCACTCGTATATCTTTTTTGAAATGCCTTACCAGTTTTCTAATTAAGAATATGCCAACATTAGTTTTGTGTACGCTTATTGCTGTGGTAATGGAAGAGCAACGGCTCCCGAATCTGTAAGAAAGTTGCCCGGAAAAAATGTACAAACCATCAGAAATTCGCAAACGTTTTCGCTTTTATTTGCGAAGAAGGGCATTTTCCTACACAGAATAATATCGACTAACCTGTTAGACACCCAGTTCAAAAAGAATATGAGCCCCACCATATTGTGCAAGGGCTATTTCTGACTTTTTAAAATAAGACCTATCCTAAGAGATGGATACGCCGCGGGGGGCCTTATTCCTGGCCAGTGAGATTCCTGGATTTCAATCCATTAGATTTTTTCTTTTCGGTCCACATAAAAAATTTGGTATTTGAAGAAGAAATCAATACCCGTAATCCGCATCACCCTATATATTTCCTAAATATTTGTCGCAGTGGCAAAAAAAAAATAAAAAAAGGTAACAAAATTTAAAGAAGACCCTGGTTTATACTGCTTAAACCCTCAAAAATAAAATGCAAATCTAAAAACTTCTTTTTTAAAGGGTTTAAAATAAGGCCTACAACGACAAAATCAATTATTATCAATAAATTACCAAACCTTTTTTGTCGGCAAATTATTCCGTCAGGGCCGACAAGGACAACTTAAATATCTGTGAGGGTAACAATAACCTAATTCTAAAGGTTTAAGAATAAACATTTTTATTATTATTGCTACTTAGATCTACTTTCTCTTGATTTTTTAACTTGCAACGCATTAAAACTCTGCTACCTAAATAGAAAACAAATAATTGTGCATTTTGAATCTTTTCGCGGGAAAAAAGTCTAGTGCAAAGTAGCACTCGAGATCGCCAGTAAAATGGTCAGCCCGCGTGTTACATTCGAAAATACGAACGGCCTTCCGAATGGCGATGCCGCGTGTTACTTACCTCCATGCCACCCGGGTTATGATTTTTGTAAGAGTATTATTTTTAATGTTTTACGAGGGTAAAAAAAGGTTTAGCCAAAAGTTTCAGTTTTGTTATTCTTTTAGTAGGTATTATACCCCGAAACAAAGTACCAGGTTTTTTTTGTCATATCATTTGTCAAAGTCCTTCCTTCCTCAATTTTTAGAAAATTTATTATAAAAAAAAAATCTAAAGATTTTATAAAATTTATCTCATACGTAAATAAAGAAGTTTTACTTCAAAAATTGATTATTAAAACTCTAATTTTCTGTAAAATTTCGCTGATAGGGCGGCATTTTCTTCAGTGCCCAGAGGCGGCGCTAAGGTTAAATCCGGCCCTGGCAAGGTCTAAGGGGGCCTTTACTGTTAAATGGGTCCAGAGTTTTGCAATGAATTGGTTTTATTTTTTTTTCTTTAAAATAAAGCAAGAAGAAGAAAAAAATATTAGGAGACATAAAAGTTGTATTTTTAGTTGCTTATTCTAAAAAATATTTAAAAGTTGCATATTTTAGACTTGTTTTTTAAGGTTAGGTAGTATCTGTGATGTAATAGCCAATTTTGACCTCGTAATCGTGTGGCTATGATACCAGCTATTTTGAAAG
This sequence comes from Listronotus oregonensis, assembly GCA_019359885.1. Classification (NCBI taxonomy): domain Eukaryota; kingdom Metazoa; phylum Arthropoda; class Insecta; order Coleoptera; family Curculionidae; genus Listronotus; species Listronotus oregonensis. The sequence goes on along the minus strand of JAHBCN010027595.1, from coordinate 6,656 downwards.
TTTCCGTTTTACGTAAAAACATCCACATATAAACTGTTTTTTTTTTAAATTATACCTAATGATCTAGTAATTCTAGTTGTGCCCGAACATAAATATTTACGTTTTTTTATCAGTAATTTTATGTTAACAAACTAATTGGTTGTTAATTAAAAGAAAAAAAAACTAAAAGATAACAATTTTCTGTGTTTACAAAAAGGTTCACGATCAAGAAAAAAGTTATAACCTAACTCTAAAGGTTTAAGAATAAACATTTTTATTATTATTGCTACTTAGATTTACTTTCTCTTTATTTTTTAACTTGCAACGCATTAAAACTCTGCTACCTAAATAGAAAACAAATAATTGTGCATTTTGAATCTTTTCGCGGGAAAAAAGTCTAGTGCAAAGTAGCACTCGAGATCGCCAGTAAAATGGTCAGCCCGCGTGTTACATTCAAAAACACGACCGACTTCCCGAATGGCGATGCCGCGTGTTACTTACCTCTATGCACCCGAGTGCCTCTCAGTAAGTAAAACAAACATTTAAGTGTTATTATTGAAAGATATATGCCTTTTACTATGTAATAGGCCACCTATTGTTGTGGCTCCTAGCGCAATTTAGTTTTATTAAGATTTACGTGTTACTTACCTCCATGCCACCCGGGTTATGATTTTTGTAAGAGTATTATTTTTAATGTTTTACGAGGATAAAAAAAGGTTTTGCTAAAAGTTCCAGTTTTGTTATTCTTTTAGTAGGTATTATACCCCGAAACAAAGTACCAGGTTTTTTTTTGTCATAATTTGTCAAAGTCCTTCCTTCCTCAATTTTTAGAAAATTTATTATAAAAAAAAATCTAAAGATTTTATAAAATTTATCTCATACGTCAATAAAGAAGTTTTACTTCAAAAATTTACTATTAAAACTCTAATTTTCTGTAAAATTTCGCTGATAGGGCATTTTCTTCAGTGCCCAGAGGCGGCGCTAAGGTTAAATCCGGCCCTGACAAGGTCTAAGGGGGCCTTTACTGTTAAATGGGTCCAAAGTTTTGCAATGAATTGGTTTTAATTTTTTTTCTTGAAAATAAAGCAAGATAGAAAAAAATGTTAGGAGACATAAAAGTTGTATTTTTAGTTGCTTATTCTAAAAAATATTTAAAAATTGCATATTTTAGACTTGATTTTGAAGGTTAGGAAGTATCTGTGTTGTAATAGCCAATTTTGACCTCGTATTCGTGTGGCTATGATACCAGCGATTTTTATTTTATTTTTTTTTTATCTTGCGACAGCCACGAAGGCTGATGCCTAAGTACTAACGTACCGTGGGTGTCTTCAGTGTTGTGAGAGGGAGTTTGTTCACACGGGACTTAAATTTTTGGAGATTGGGAGGAAAAGAAAAAACTTCTGCGGGCAGCAGGTTCCATAGTCTTGACACTCTAGGGATGAAGGAACGAAGAAAGCGGGAAGTTCGGGGCCTCTCTAACTGAACTGTAAAAGGATGCATAAAAGTTGCACTACGGGTTGCTCTGTTGGGGGCTGCCAGAGAAGGAATTATACTGGCCAACTCCTCTGAGCAGAAGCCGTGAAAATACCTATAGAAGAGCGACAGATCTCCTACAGCTCGACGGTGGGCAAGAAGAAGAAGCCTTTCTGTGAGCGTTGGATCATTAATAAGACGAACGGCTCTTCTTTGAATGGAGTCCAGAATGCTAAGTGTGGTAGGGGACGCCATTCCCCAGAAATAAGAACAATATTCTAAAGAGGGTCTGATTTGGGATACATACAGAGTGTACAGATTGGAAGAAGAGAAATATTTTCTGGCTCGGAAGAGATATCCAATCTTTTCTGAAGCTGCCGAAGCTATGGATAAAATGTGTTTGTGCCAGTTGAGGTTATTCTCAAAAGTAACGCCGACAAGATTAAACGACTCTTTGTTCTGCAGAACTTGGCCGCTCATATGTAAGGGATGAGCGTTTGCAGACTTTTTTCGCGACAGCGAACATGACTGTGTTTTCGAGGCATTAAACTGAACAAGATTTTTGGCGCCCCAATCCAAGATAAATTTAAGGTCTTGTGAAAGAGATATATCTGCATTGACCTGCGCTTGTTTTCGAAATCAGGATTACACGGTGGCTTAAAAAATTGAATACTAGAGTGGAGGGTACTATCGTCAGCAAAACTATGAATGGGATTGATTGTGGAAGAGAGAAGATCGTTAATGTGTAGAAGGGGTGCCAGCACTGAGCCCTGGGGTACCCCAGCATTAATTTGGTAGAAGCTGGAGGAATGGCCATCTACACTAACTGATATACGTCGATTAGAAAGGAAACTGGAAAGCCAAGAGCAAAGCTTAGGTGGAAGACTGTAAGAAGGAAGTTTGTTAAGAAGCCCATCATGCCAGACCTGATCGAAAGCTTTGGATATGTCAAGAGCAACGATCTGGAACTCACCAAGAAACTCAAGGGTCTTGTTCCAGCTGTGTGAGACAAAGGAATGAAGATCAGCTGTAGATCTACTATGACGGAATCCATATTGTCTATCATGTAAGATCTTATGTTTTTCCAGATACTTTAAGATTTGGGAATTAATGAATTTTTCCATTACTTTGCAAACAACTGAAAGAAGAGATATAGGTCTATAGTTGGAAGGAAGACTTTTGGATCCTTTTTTGGGGACAGGTTGCACACGTGCAGCTTTCCAACTCTCCGGGAAAATGCCCGTGTCGTAAGAGATTCGAAAGAGGCGAGTTAAGATGGGTGCAAGCTCGGGAGCACATTTTTTTAAGACGATTGCTGGTATGCCATCCAGCCCAGACGATTTTTTAGTATTAAGAGAAGAAAGAATACCCTTGATCTGTTTGACTTTCAAAATTATATCGGACATTTTATGGGAAACAGGGACAACTGTTGGAAGGGGAAGATTAATAGGAATTGGCAGCAAATTGTTTGGCAAATAGTTCGGCTTTTCCTTTGGAGATAGAGACAATTCCATCTTCAGAGATTAGGGGTAGAAAAGAATTTGTGCAAAAGTTCTGACTAATAGTTTTGGCAGAGGACCAGAAAGCTTTACTGTCATTTGAGCAAGAGAGAACTTTATCTTTTATTCGATTGTTAAAACGGTCTTTTGCTTCTGATATAGTCTGATTATACTGATTTCTCGCTTTGAAGAAACTTTTTGTGGGCTTGAATTTTTAAATAAACTACTCCGGAATAATACTCGATGCCATTCGATTGTGAAAGTTTCCATTTTACGTAAAAACATCCACATATAAACTGTTTTTTTTAATTATACCTAATGATCTAGTAATTCTAGTTGTGCCCGAACATAAATATTTACGTTTTTTTATCAGTAATTTTATGTTAACAAACTAATTGGTTGTTAATTAAAAGAAAAAAAAACTAAAAGACAACAATTTTCTGTGTTTACAAAAAGGTTCACGATCAAGAAAAAAGTTATATAATTAACTTTTAATGTAACATATTACCGTATATTAGACGGAGACTTTGATCTATAAAATAAATCAATTTAAAAAACCGCTACCCGTTTAATAAGCTTCTCGCATAATATTCTTTTTAAGTCAAAAATACGTTAAATCTTTTACTTTGCCCATTAAAGAACCACCTACTTAATATATTTCCATGGAGAAAATTTAAATTTTTAAATCTGACATCATACCAAAACGACTTGCGACGACAGGTAGCGTGTGTCTAGCGTTTTCGCATTTATTAAGACAATTTCGGCCTGTTTTGGTACCCCGATTTTGGTAGGTGACGGCATATGTATGGTATGTCGTACGTCATAATCGTAGGTTAGGTTGGGTTAGGTTTAAAATGAGTGAAGTTTTTACGCCCTCCACCGAACCGTCGCACACAAGCGAAATTCGGGGAAAACTCGGCCATAAATCGGAAATACCAACTTCGCAATTAAGGCCTATTCTGAGTATAATTTCATTATCTAGTTACCTGGGTATAATAAACAATCACCCATTTATTTTTAGTCTTGTCACTTGCAGAAATATTTTAGTTGAAAGCTGATGTTCGTGGAGACTATTTCATTGTGATTCAAAAGCGCCTGTGAAAATTAGTAATTTGTATTCAGTTTTTCGGCAAAGTGTGGGTGAAAATTTTGTAAAGTAACTAGCCTATTGCTGGTGGTAAGTAGAATATTAAAAATAATATTTATTTAAAAAATTTCTTTACGTTTTTTTATACTGGTGTTCTGAGAAGTTAACAATTAATTTTTTTTAAATTTCAATTTTTCACTTTTTGCTAAAGTAAAAGTATGATTTCCCGTAATTTCCCGCATTTAAATTAGCTTTAAATTATTGTTTAATAAGTCCTTTGTAAGATCCCATCTTAAGTTGCTGCGATAATTTGCGATCTTGTCGAGAAAATATTTTGAAAGATTTATGGTCTGAGTCCAAATTCGTATAAAATGTAGGTCCCAAACGCAACAAATAATTTTCTCCTACTAACTTAAAGAATAAATCAATTTTTATAAAATAAAACATTATTTTATAGAAAATTAAATAGAGAAATAAAAAAATTGCCATATGGGTTTAAAATTCAATATGGCGACCAATTTTAAATGGCGAAATCTTATTAAAATATATTGTTTTAATTACATTGAACTAAGAATTAAAGAAACAGTTTTAACAATCATTCATGTAGTTTCAAAATATAAATTATAATCCAAACAGCTATTGATAATGTATTTTTTTAGAATTAACATTCAATTCTTCAAGGTACGGTCTCAATTGTGGAAGATTTTCTAATGTAATTTGAAGTACCATTGATTGCAAAGTATAATCTGTACAAATATTATAAAGTGGAAAAATTTGATTGTTTGTTTGAATTGAATAGGCTCCGAAACTACTGGATCGATTTAAAAAATTCTTTTACCATTAGAATCCTACATTATCCCCGATAAACATAGGCTATTGCTAGTAATAAAATAATTAACAAAATTACAACTTATTTTTTCAGGGTCTGCAACAAAATCTGCTTTGTTTAAAAGAAGCCAACTTGCCAATTGGTTAAGAATTTGTCAGTTCAAGGAAAGAATGGAGCAGTGTCGTTATTTGGCAGAAAAAGTGACCTCTACCATGCGAGTTGAACGCTTGTCAGAAGAGTCTTCAAAAGTCTTATATAAATTCATCTAGAAATATGACACAAAATGGTCAACAGCATCAAGAAATAAAACTGCATTTGAAAATAAAAATCGAGATTGGTTAAATATTGAGTTGGAGTTTTCTTCGTCAATGAATGAAGCTCAACCAGCCGAAATGCAGGATACAACTTCATCGAGTAGAGGGAGGCCATTCACTGGATTTTTAGATTTGAGTGAACGAGAAGAAGAACTGTACCGTTGCGAGCAGATCGAAGCCCGGAAGAACTAACATTTGCTGCTCAAATGAAGTTTAGGTCCGAAGGTAAACTGGATGAAGCAGATGTGTTAAATAATGTTGCATTCTCAACACCAACCCGTGCATCAAAATATAAAAAATCTCTTCAAAAAGAATGTGAAATACCATTTGCAGCGGACGAAGCCTTATCGCTTTTTGAGGCTAAATTGACAAAATTTCAACCTCTCTCTCTCTCTGTTAAGTGCCTCAATCCAACTTCAATTCGAGCCGAAATAAACGCTCTTATTATGAATTTTAAACTCTTAACTGCTTAAATTGTTAAAATAATAACAGTGTAATAATAATAGTAACATTTTTCATAGAGTTTTATTTTTTAAAGAAAATAGGTACTTACACAGCGCTTATGTAATGCAATAAATGAACCCAAGGGGAGGGGGGGGGCTTTAAAAAATGTTTAAATGAAGGTGTTATCTTAGTTTTAACATTTTCTTACGATTAAACATGTTTGTGATTCATATCAGTACTACTACTATTTATGGCCGGCTTTTCCCCGATTTTCGCCTGTGTGCGTCGGTCTATTGTGGCTCACACCTTTTTAAAATTCTCTCGATATCAAATTGGGAGAGTTCCTACATCTTCCCTTACTCGTACCGCTACCGGACACAAGCACAATATGTGTTCTGGTGTCCCTGTCTCCTGGAAAGTATGACGAGCAGATGATTAGATCTGTCATGCCCTCCTCTCTCGGTATAGTTACGTGGGTAGCTACCAAGTCCTTGTTACAGGAACCACATGTTCCTTTTAAGGCCGTATCTCCGACCTTTCACTATAAAAATGGTTCTATCCGTTTTCTGTTTAAAGCCAAGGAAACCTTTTCCCTATAAAAGCGGTTCTGAACGCCTTCTGTTTGGATTCAGGGATCCCTTCCTAAGCATCTGTTTGTCCAGGATGGATTAGCCCTTCCCTGTAAAACAGGCGCCTGTAACATCAGGGGCACCTTTCGAAACGGATTTATCCGTTTCGGTCAGCGCACCTTTGTAACTTTTTTCCTATAAAAGCGGTTCTGTCCGCTTTCTGTTTGGAGCTAGGGAAGTAATAGTCCATCACGGCGGAGCCCTGCATTACCGCAGTAAGGCTAGATACTCCGAAAGGTCGCCCTGTATCTCAGAGGGACCGTTGAAGACACCTGTTTAAAGCACAGGGTGTCATTCACTCATCAGCACGGTATGCTAACACCTTAAGTTAAGCCTTGTGTTCGTCTTTGCTTCGGATCCCGTTCCATACGCTAGCGATTGGAGTTGCCGATAACCCGCAAC